>NQII01007768.1:0-15778 GCA_002778355.1 Clitarchus hookeri | reverse complement strand
GGGTTCATGATCATTCTCATAACTAAATGAAATAATCAATTTTATCACAAATAATTTCCTTATTAGCGACGTAACTCTAAAATGAAAGTCCCTGCTGGGAGGAGTAATTGAGTTATGTTTTTCTTCCTAAAATTTTAGTTTGATATTTGTTTATGCATTTGTATTTAATATCATATTGTAATGTTGTGATATCATGTTGTACATTGTTAATGATTTGTAAATCTCACTCTCTTGATTCCAATGCCCCCTTGGGAAAAATCTTGGTGATGTCCGTGATGAGAGTTCATNACTCTCTTGATTCCAATGCCCCCTTGGGAAAAATCTTGGTGATGTCCGTGATGAGAGTTCATACACTTACTTTGCCTTTTTTTTTACTGTGAGCAGAAATTGAAATGGAGAACACAACACAACTGTTCTCTGCCTACTCAAAACCAGTGTACNCTTTTTTTTACTGTGAGCAGAAATTGAAATGGAGAACACAACACAATTGTTCTCTGTCTACTCAAAACCAGTGTACTGTTGCAAGCTAGGGACGGTAAGCATATCTTCCACATCCCCATCACCTACCTTGGCAAGACAAGCCAAAATAGAGAGCTTAACATTGCAAACAGCTAGTTACAATAGTATTCAAATGTTGCCAGCGCACAAGATTTCTTTGACCAGTGGTTGCTAGAGGTGAAGCATTGTGAGAACATTTTCAACGGGTAGTGGTTGTGTGGAGGATGAAGCAGTTATTGGTGGGTCATCCGTGGACGATTCTTAAACTCCTAGATTCAAAATGGTGATACATACATAATTGATAAGTATTCCCTAATAACTTGTTACTAAAAATTTCTTATGGGAGCAAACAGTTTTTAATACAGTTCTCATCACAGAAAACGTGTAATAAGAAATTTGAAATAAGTAGATTTTTTACTCTGATAAAAAAAAGTGATTGGTTCATTATGAGTTTTTGTATACTTAATTTTAATGCATTTCAACAATCATGATGCCTCTCAAAACTTTAAAAACCAGTTGGATGTCTTCTCTCCAATGACAGTACACGTGCTGAGACAGCTGTTGAAAAGTAGGTGCTTGATTGTTTTACACAGGAATGCCTAAAAAGGGGGTTCATGATGCAAACTACATCATAGAAATATTGTGGTGGATCGGGAGACGGAGGGTAGAAGACAAACTGGTTTCAAAAATAAGTGTGTGTGTGTGACTGTGTGCATGCATGCCTGTGTGTAGGGAACAGATGAGTAAATAGGATGGGAGGAACAAGAAAGAATTTATTTTTCTGTGGAAAAAAAAAGGGGTAAGTGGGACAAAGTGTCTCATCCTAATTTCCACATAGATGATTCTCTCACTCCTTCCCCATTTCCATTCACTCGTCACTTTCATAGCTTTGCTGATTTGTTACACAGGCCATGTCGCATAGCTGGTAAAATGGTCTAATAGGTAAAATATTAGAGGAAAGCTGGGACAAATTTAATTTTACAATTAACAGTATTTACTAAAATATTATAATTTTGCATCCCTCTACAATCTTGGGTTTGGCTGCCATGGTAGAAAATTGGTGCCCATGATTACTTTTTTTAAACAATATTGCTTAAAATGCATCTTACATCCATTTTCTTCAAGGAATTACTATGCTGGCAATAAGCTATGGACATAAGTGATTTTAGAATTTTGTTTCACATATTTCAAAACCAAACTTCAAAGTAAAATTTTGGAATGGCAGAAAATGTCCCTTTTTTATGTTAAAATGCCTCTTATGCACGTAGGATAAAAAAAATTAGAATTTGGCAAGGAATAACAAATAGTTTTTTAATTATCAAAAATCTCATAATCCTTTATAGAAAAACAAATGACAATATACTTTAATACTTTTCTCAATTTTTTCTGGTGAGGGGAATGGTCTTTAGTATAGAGAAAAATTCTTCACAGCTNATATACTTTAATACTTTTCTCAATTTTTTCTGGTGAGGGGAATGGTCTTTAGTATAGAGAAAAATTCTTCACAGCTTTGTTCTATGCCTCTTAACTGCATATCGACAAGATCATCATGTTCCTTTTGTTCTACTTCAGTGTCATTAAGCAAAACAATCCACTACAATGTTTGCGCAACACTGAACACTTTAGACCAGAGATTTCTTACAACTAAATGTACTCCTTGTGCAATTTTAAAGCATTTAGAAGAAATTATGAGAAATTCTGGGGACTCAGTGTTTTATGTGGGGGATCTGAAAGCCAGGATGACTGTCCTGCTCCAGTTGGTTGTCGATCGACAATTTGTTTCCTTTACATTTCTGAATGTCATAAAACAGTGATACTGAAGATCAGCTTATGTTTGCAGAAAGGAAGAAAGCAAGATTAAAAAATTAAGTTTGCTAGGTGATTTTACAAAATACAAATTTGTTCTCAGTGAGACCATAAAGCTGAATTAGATATATTCTCCAGTCTCAGAATTTTTTCCAGAAGCTGGTTTTTGATCTGAATGGTTATTGTAATGGGAGCAGAGTGATTCACTGAATCAAAACTTTGATCTAAGTTCACAAAAATCCACAAAATGACACAAAAACTTACATAATAGAAGGAATAAATATCAGGAAAAGTGGAAGTGTAGTTAGTATGTGAAAATATCTCTTACTCAGGCAAATCCAGTAGTTGTCTTCATGTTTATGAAAAGTAAACTCTTTCAAATGCAAATGGAAATGTGGAACTGAGCAGTTAGGAAAGAAATTACCATTGTTTAAAGAATTGAAAAAATATCTGCCTACAAAACAAGCAGTAAATATCATCATTATGAACAGGTTCCAGCCACTGGCCAGGTATGTTTGCAACAAAGGCCTCTCATCTTCTTCTGTCCTCCCACCACCTCTCCATTCTCTCTGTGCTCCAGTCTTCATCTCTCTTCCTTACACACTCCTCCACTTCCTTCAGCCATCCATCCCTAGGTCTTCTCCACTGCCTTTCGTCCCTTATACACATTTCATGTATCCTCTGTGGTATCCTGTCTTCTTTCATTATTTCTACATGTCCATGCCATCTCAGTTTCATTGTTTCAGTTCCGTGTGTCGTCTTTCGATATTTCTTTAATCTTATCATCCCACATCCTGTCCATTTTTTGTTATTCCTAATTTGCTTGGCCCGTTAGTCTCATCGACCAAAACTTGGCGGTACATTTGCTTAATGCTGCATGAAAAAAACAAATCCAAAAATAAACATTACTAAAAAATTGAATTTAAAAAAGAAAATACCTTTTACATTATTAAAGCACTTGTTCAAGCAAGGTTTGGGAAAAATGGGGTAGTTGTTTCGTATCTGAGGGCTGATAGCTTAACTTATTAATAAATATACCTCCATGATTTTCTGTCTGCTCTATTTCCTCAAGCACAATTTATTATGCAACTTAATGCTTCCAGCTATTGTCACTACTGTATTTAAATTGTACTATTTTATACCTGAAACATGGTCAGTGATAAACTGTAAGGGGTAGTGATGGGTCCTCTTAGAATTACATCATTGATGTCATTCAGAAGTTTAGGACCTGGGAGTAAAATGTCATTGAATGAAATACCATTGGAGGTCTGTGCACTGCCATCAAAAACAACCCTCAATTTGGTCGATTTGAGCACCCCATGATGAGGGATAAAACACTACATGGTTTGTCGGCTACTATCCTGTTTGAAAGAAAGGTTATATGACTCCATATGACCTACCTGAACATAGTCAGTCATGAACTCTGTATGCATAGTCTTCATCTCAGACTGCGAATTAAGTTATTTAAATTATATAAATTTGTTTTAATTTTATGTTTAATTATAATTGTTTCTTTTTTAAATACAACTCTGTATGAGCGCAAATGAAATTCATGTTAACTATTCTTGCACTCATAATTTTTATAGCTTTCATTTATAATACAATTATTATGTACTGAATTATTTGTGCTAATTTTCTATCAAGTGTATCTGTTTCCGTTTTAATATCTGGTCGCATGCAGCTACTTCGTGCGCCGCAATTAGTTTTCAGCATCAGTAAAACCTTTTAATCATAAATAACAAACTTTGCACCTTCATTTGTGTTGCAATAAATAACTCTTCTGTTAGAAATGAAAACAAACTGTCGCTCGTCAGCTGCTAGTGGAGCGAAACTTGAAAAACCGAAAGTAAACAAAGATCTACCAGAAAGTCTCATGCTTCATTTATACCAGTTTCTGTCCCCTGATAAATATAAACTGAAAGCTGGCAGTGGCGGGTACGGAGGCAACAAGGACTTTTATTAATATCATAAAACAGTTGACTCCCAAACACTTAATTTATTTAAGGATTAATATATATTTCATTCTAGCAGACGGCTATACAATGAACACTGAAACATATGGTTTTGCCATTTTGCCTGTAATTTCATGCTGCCCCCGTAAAAGTGCGGCTCTAGGCCCAGGCCTAGTCATCCTAATGGGAAATCCGGCCCTGACCTGGCATGCCTAGAAGAAGAGGGGAGGTGGTGAGTTTCCTGCATACATGCAAGTAGTGGTAGGAGGGGAGGAATTCCTGGGGTCATCGGGCCTGGTGGCAGTGGGTGCATCTATTCTACAGATAAATTGTTTTGAAACTTGCTAACCTCAATTTATTCCTAAGTTACAAATACAAGCTCTGATTATCCATTAGATAATTTTTCATGATGTAAGTTAACACAGCGACACCAGCTAAAAATGCTGTTTAGGCATACATGGCACTTTGAGACAATAAATTATTGCATTGTGAAAGTATTTGTAAAAAAACATTTAGCCAGTGTGAAGGAAGGTTAAATAAGTAGTCACTTCATTTTTGTGGTTGAACTCTGAATTATTCATGTTTAGTCATACTGCACCCTGCTTGAGAAGGAGTAGCAAGATAACCAGAGAGTATGTGAGCTTGCCAGTCGAGAAGAGAAATATTACGGAGCTTACACACAGCATTCTTTTCAAAAAACTATCTAGATCACTGCATTTGCATGTTCCAATCCAGCACTACAGAAGCACAAAGCTGGTTGCAAGTCAACAGGTTTGCTAGCCATGCAGTTCATTCATGCACAGGCTCTCCACAGGAAACCATAAGAAGGATAGTTTCTGCTTTAACCCGTTCGCTCACAGCGTCCGTAATCATAGACATGTTGCAAATTAATAATACTTGTGAGCAGTACTGTGCGCGGCGAGGCATCAGTGCCCAGTTTGAGTCTTCCTTGTTGCCAACCTGATTTGTGGAATCATCTACACCTCTGTGACATGAATGGTTAATGCTGATCTCATCAAGCACGCAGAATATTGTTCACTGGTTGTAAGAAAAAAATGCTGGACCCAAGTTCAGTGCATATAAAAGCATTAAGTGATTTGCAACGTGTGAACTCGGAAATTAATGTGTGACCGAATGGGTTAAAACTTAAAAAGAAATTTGCTAAATAAATGAAACTAGAAATTAAATCAATTAATTAAGTAAATCCATTCATAAGTTTTGGCGAA
This sequence comes from Clitarchus hookeri, assembly GCA_002778355.1. Classification (NCBI taxonomy): domain Eukaryota; kingdom Metazoa; phylum Arthropoda; class Insecta; order Phasmatodea; family Phasmatidae; genus Clitarchus; species Clitarchus hookeri. The sequence goes on along the minus strand of NQII01007768.1, from coordinate 10,296 downwards.
GAAGTGTGTTTGATGTGTTATTGCCAGCCACCAATGAAAGTTTCACAGCTTTTTGATAGCTATTTCTTTTTGTAATTAAATCTATACCACCTAGATACTTTAAACATACATATAAAAAAAATACTTTTATAATTTGCAGAATATGTTGGTGTATTTAAAATGCACTACAATATAGAACTAATAAATTTTATTAGCTACAGTGCTAAACATAATACAAAAACATAAATAACTTCCGTATATGAAAGTTGTTTTTGATTTTTTAAAAATATTTCATTGAATTTGAACACGTTACATTTTATATTTTCCACACAAGTTGTAGCAGTGATGAAACACAAATGCTTCATGACGGGACAGCCTATCTTTGGTCGCAAACAACTTTGTCAATAAAGCTGTGACTAAGACCAATGTGTCACATCATGTCGATATAAAATATTGGAACTTGATTTTAGACATATGTATACTATCCATTGTGTACAAACTAAAAAAAATATACAAAATAAATTATTTATCAGTTTAGTTTTTTAAATAGTTAAATTATATTATTGCAGAGTTTTAAAAATTACAAATAAATATGTTACCATATAATTTATAATATTTCTTAAAATATTTGTGCTTCTTAAAAAATTAATGACTAGGATACTGAACTAACAATCACTTATTCAGTATATTATTAGATGGTCATTAACTTCCTTAATCATATTTAAAACCACAATTTTTTTCTACCTTATTTGTCTCTAAAGCTTTAGACTAATTTTAATTCACCCGTATTATGAACAGCACCAAAATTTATGACTAGCAGTACATAAATGCTCACAAATAAGAAACCATAAGCTTGATGCTTAGTGCAGATAGAGATCATTCAACTGGCAGTTGAAACATTCTGCCTAAAAGTTTTACCACAGGCGCAGAATTATTTTAAAAAATTTGTATAGTATTTACATATTTCATGTAATATTTATTTCAGTCTTCAACCTCAGCTCAAATGTATAATCACTACTTAAACATTCCAGAGGATATCTTGCAAGAACAGCAAGAAGGAAACCAAAATGTGTCAACATAAACACTCCCATTTGATTGGACGCTCAGCATTCTGCGTGTTACGTACTTTTGCACACACGAGTTTGTATATCCAACTGGCAGGAAGCCGTCAAAACCACATGCACTGTTTACTGATCTGTGGACATGAATAAAAATAATACACTTAAGTGGTATATGAAATACTTGTAACAAGTGTTACATGAAAAAAAGTATCTTAAATAGTGAAATATGAAACACACAAACAAATATCTGAGTAGCTGGTGTGTGCATACTCTCTATGCTAATATGCTACTTTTCTAATTTAATATATTTATGTATTTTTAAGTATGAATGTTGAGATCACCTTCACATAGCTGCTAAAACAAAATTAATCCACTGGTAAATACAAACACACACACAGTATATTAGTAGCACAAAACAGCTATAAATTTGGAGTTTTACATGAACTTCTCTGAAGAGCAGCATTTTATGAAGGCACACTGTAGTGCATTTCAAAGGAAGAACACAGTAGTACTGTTAAGGTGGCCACCTGGATAGGCCGCCGAACAGTATGCAGAGCTCCAGGAGAAAACATTTTATTAAAAAACCATCCAGCGTGTCTAAGTGAGGTCCGCTTACGAATAGCATTTAAGAAACGTTATGTGTCTGTATATGTTTCTCAGTTCCTCCATTTCTCTCTAAAGTATGTTTTTGTGATGGTGAAAATGGCTCACACTGGTGTTTTCACTGTCATTTTTAGGTATGAACATTCCGGTACAAAACACGTAAAAAGGATTATGGACGTGCATCAAACATTTATTATTATTATTATTACATCATAAAATTATATGGGTCTCCGCTGAAAATCTCATAGAGGAGCGTTATCAACGACGTGACTGCACGCCAGTTCAGTGCTTTGCGCGTAGAGGCGATGAGAGAGTTGATGCACAGGTCCCCCTAGCGCTCCCACGCTTTTAAGCCTCAAGATGTGCAAAATTCCTTCAACCAGGTGGCCACCTTAACTCTTTGTCTCAAGAAATGTGGAAACAGCAGTAGAAGTTCCTTTTCATGTTCAATGTTTCTGAGTTAAATTTCTCAGGGATTTATTTTCTCTTGTTTTCCTTATACAGGAATAGTACTGGCAAAAAATGATTTAAAGTAAGTTGCAGCTTGACTCTACATCAGAAATAGGCATGCTTGGCATTAAGGTCACCTGTGGCAATGAATATGTGTGTAATGTTTGTTAGTTCATCCAGGTCAGTTAAGGGGTGTTTGAACTGCACTTTTCCCCCATAAAACTATTAAACGTGCACCCAATGTGTTGATTTACGAGAATAACACATATCTGAGGCAGGGGCCATGGTGACTGAGGGATTAGCCAGCTCGCCTCCCACCAAGGCGAACCGGGTTCAATCCCCGGCTGGGTCACTCCCAGATTTTTGCATGTGGGAATCGTNAGCTCGCCTCCCACCAAGGCGAACCGGGTTCAATCCCCGGCTGGGTCACTCCCAGATTTTTGCATGTGGGAATCGTGCCAGACGATGCCGCTGGTCGGCGGGTTTTCTCGGGAATATCCCGTTTCATACGCCCTTTTATTCTGGTGCTGCTCATCGGCTCTCAAGACCTGTTAAAAGCTGCCCAAATCTCTTCACTCACATACTTGAGACTAAGCCTGTTGAGTGCTTTCAAGACATCATGCTCATTAGAAACACATTTCAAAGCACACTAACGTAGCTAAAAACTGCTTTTTTTCAAATATATGCATCAGATACATACAAAAATTCTCTAGGGGCATGCATGACGCTTGATGAGATCACTGCAAGCCAGTTCAGAACCTCATGCCTAGTGACAATAGCGCATTTGATGCACGTAACAGTGTAGCCCTTATTTCTCCCGAGCTTCTCGGCCTCAAATGTGGAAAACACTTCCAGGTAGGCAGGCTCCTTAAAGTGCAACCTGGTGGAAAGCAAACAGCATGGAAGACTTACCTGTTGTGTGCCTAACTTAAAATTTGGCTCCTGCTGCTTCTGCTTGTAACTGTTGAAGCAAATTAAAGTTAAGCACACAACAGGTAGTCTTATATGCTCATTACGACTGTCTGTCAGGAGGAACAATGCAGACCTATGTAGTGTTGGCCTATTCAACATGTAGAGGTTTGTAACAGGATAAACACAGCGATGGCAGACAGGCGTGGTACATAACAACCTACAACTGCACAACATACAGAGGGGCAGCTGTGGTGTAGTGGTTAGACTACTCGCCTCCCAGCTAGGCAAACTGAGCTTGATTCCCGGCAGAGTCGCTCTCGGATCTTTACATGTGGAAATCGTGCTGGATGATGCTGCTGGTTGGCGGGTTTTCTCAAGGATCCCCCATTTTTCAAAGGTTGATTGGCAAAACTAACTTAAGACTGGAATTTAAACTCTACTGGTAAGGGACAGATATTGTTGCAGGTCCGTGAAATCGTAGTTACTGCACAATCATACCTCATATTCAGAATATGTTCATGCGGTAATATTTATTATAAATGTGGAAGCCAGTATTAATGATTTAACAACTATGATGTGGTTACTTGTTGTGGTAAAACTATGGTGAACACTGCATAACTAGAGCCATTGACTGTAAAGAGTTGTGTATTAAAATGCAGTGAAACCCTCATAAATAGTTCCCTTTAAAAAATTTTTCCTGCTTAATAAGTTTACAATAATTTTGCACCTCGTGCATGTATAAGCACCAAAGTAATTTGACCTTCTTAAATTGTTTTCCTTGATAATAAGCCTAAATAGTTCAGTCCCTTCAGAAACATTTTAAGAGAGTTTTACTGAAGCTGTAAATTAAATCATTTAATTTTTCCCTTTGGGGGTAAGTCTTGTAGTTAACTCAGTTATCATCACTAAAATTCAGAACACCATTGATTCATTTAGGAACTGACAGGTAATTTAGATTGTTTGAGAGAAAGCAGAGAACCATATTATAGGCTGTTCAAATTTAACTGAGTACTTTTTAAATCCCTGCTTAAGATTTCCTTGTGAGCACCTGGTGTATTCTTCCACCATAAGTATAATTAACACTGCAATATGCCTGGTCACTTTGTTCTCGCATCTGTCAAGCAAAACTGAAATTATTATAAATGTAAAAGATTTTACAAATGTGCTTATTTTTACACATACATGCACTATAAAAGAATAAAAAGCAAAATAAATAATTCCAGTATTCACAAATATTTACCTAACACTTTTAATTCAATGTTAAAGACCCACGGAGCTGCTTTCCCACCGTCATTTACCAACTTTACTGGGTACATGCCAGTCAGTGTGCCTGTTAAAATATATGCAGGTATGGGCAGTGGCATTTTTCAAAGGTTGATTTCAAAAGTGCTCAGTTAACAGTGACCAGCCTATAACAAAGTTTTGTGGTGAGATACTTCAAACCTCCTTCTGGCTGCACCCACTCTTTCATTGCAATGTATGAGAACACACGGAACAAAAAGAGAAAACTTACTGGCAAACTTCGACACGCACTCCCTGCTTGAATTCTTCCGTATTTGCAATCCATGTCCATTGATCNGGAAAACTTACTGGCAAACTTCGACACGCACTCCCTGCTTGAATTCTTCCGTATTTGCAATCCATGTCCATTGATCATCCTTATTTTTTGCACGTGTTGGATAAGCTATTTGTTCCTGAAAAAAAAAATAAAAACAAATACAACAAATTCACAAAAAATAGGTTTTTTTCATATTTACTTTAACTTGTATTATGGTCATCATCCTCCAATCAGTACAATTTTATTAACACGTAACATTCCGGCAAAAAAAATTCTTAAAAGTTGCAGATTTTTGCTTTCAGACCCAACCAAATGTATCTTATTTAAAATGATACCATAAACTTTTGATGCTTGTATTTAATCATGCAAAAGACAAACCTGTAGGGTAATATATTGTCAACACTCCTTCATCATTATTTTACCCTATGAAAATATTTAATATCTGTACAAATGGTGTACAGGTGCACTTCACATATAATCAATCATTGTCAACATTTTTCTTGCTAAATAATGAAATTTAATTGTATTTATTTACGTTATTCAGCTAGCTAGTTAGAATTACTTTTGCAGATGGCAACAGCCAAGTGCTTGAAAGTTNTTGTATTTATTTACGTTATTCAGCTAGCTAGTTAGAATTACTTTTGCAGATGGCAACAGCCAAGTGCTTGAAAGTTTACTTGTCTCCTGTAAGCCTAGCGCTTGTAGACAATGCTACTACCTACACATGCAAGATTTTGGAGAGTTGTCTTTATAACAACTTTTCTGTACCCAGTGAAAGTGCATAGGGGTAAACCACTGGACTCACATTCTGGAGGACAAGAGTTCGATTCCCAGTCAGACCATCCTGATTTTGATTTTCCATGGTTTCCTGAAATGGCTTCAGGTGAATCCCTAATGCTATGATGGTTCCTTACTACGATTCATTACCAATTTCTTCCCTGTTCCTGCTTCTCCGAGCAACTTGCTCGGTTTTTAATGATCTCACTGTCGACANACATGCAAGATTTTGGAGAGTTGTCTTTATAACAACTTTTCTGTACCCAGTGAAAGTGCATAGGGGTAAACCACTGCACTCACTTTCTGGAGGACAAGAGTTCGATTCCCAGTCAGACCATCCTGATTTTGGTTTTCCAAGGTTTCCCGAAATGGCTTCAGGTGAATCCCTAATGCTATGATGGTTCCTTACTACANGACAAGAGTTCGATTCCCAGTCAGACCATCCTGATTTTGATTTTCCATGGTTTCCTGAAATGGCTTCAGGTGAATCCCTAATGCTATGATGGTTCCTTACTACGATTCATTACCAATTTCTTCCCTGTTCCTGCTTCTCCGAGCAACTTGCTCGGTTTTTAATGATCTCACTGTCGACAAGCGCAACTTACCTACTTACCTTTCTTGTGCATTATGTGTGTGCGCTACATTGAAAGAATAAATACATGAATTTGATCTGTTTAAGGTCCTTTGTTGTTATGTATCATTCAAGCAGCATGCTCATGGCAAGAAGGCTGTATCAGTTGTGATTTGAGTTACATGATTGGTATGTTTCAGAATTTGAGCGTCAGCCTATTATCTAGGTGGTGAAAGCTCTCAGTGGTCACGAAGTGTTATCTCTTGTAGCCTTTCTCTCCCTAACCATATAGCAATATGGTACAATAAAACACAGTTTACAGTTGACATTGCAGTGATGTGTAAAAATTCAAACTCAATTTAGTTTCGAAGTAGCGTTCTTAATGAATAATAACTTGCACAGTTAGTCGTCTCTGCTGCTGAGGTCGTTAAAGTGTTTCTTGTGGGCAGTAAGGTTCCTGAGTCAAGCATCGAGTACCAGATAAGCCAAGGGTGTGTCTGTTGTTTTTAAGAGTTTAAACGTAAGTTGCTTCTTGATATAAAAATATACAATAAATGTTAATTAGCTCAGTTAACTCAAGAATGTGCACAGAGTCCTTTTTCTTTGGTACTTACTATTAAATTATTATATGTATAAAAAATAAGCTTACAGCAAACCTGAAGTTTGCTGTAATTTCCTTCATTGTGTAAATGTATGATTTTTCTATAAATGTGAATGTATCTCCATAATACTTCTGCATCTTCAAAATACAAACCCAGAGTTTTTACCCATCAGTCCTAAATGTTGGCTTTTCCCAACATGAAAGTGGAATGGAGTGGAGTGGAGAAATTTGGATGGCTCTTAACATCGAGGTCTTGATAGCCGATGAGGGGGAAAGTGCGGTGAGTATGGAGCAGTGCCGAAAAAGGGCGGGGAAAATGGGAGATCCCCAAGAAAACCTACCAACCAGCTGCATCATTCGACACGATTTACACGTGCAAAAATCCGGGCGCGACCGCGTTGGGAATCAATCCCAGTTTGCCTAGATGAAAATTAAAGTGAGTTAAAATTTTAGCCCTGTATTTTCTGTTATGTTACTTATTATTGGGAATGTAACATGTTACTTACTAGAATTGTCACAGAACCTGCTCCTTGGGAGGTAATTCAAGCCCAAATTACATGATCTACACACAGTCCATGAGCACACCTAGGAGGTGCCTTTACTGAAATAAGAACTGACCATGTGAGATTACTTTTTTTTTTATTGAAGTGTAATTTTGTAGTCCTGTCCAGGCAAGTAGGTATCGTTAACATTCAACCCTGGATACACAGTGCTTCAGACACTGGTGGTTTTGTTTTGTGAACTACAGGTGGTAAATAATCTCTTACATTAAGTGATGTTACATGGCCACAGCAAAGTTTTGAAGGTGCAGCGTGTGTAATTATTAAGTGCCGTGCTGTCCATTTTAAATTAAGAAGCGATTTTACAAAACATTTACAGACCTAGAAAGATAAGAAGAAGTTATTTTCATGAGCTACTGGTACCTCTTCAAGAGCAAAAACTATCATGGCATCCAAGGAAAATTTTAGTTCCCTCACTTTTCATTTACATTTTCTGTATTTAAATAACTGTTTCAATATTCTAAGGGTGTGTGAATACGAATAAGTGTACTGATAATGTTTAATACAGGTTTTGGTGTTTTTGTGTGTATTGCTTGACTGCTGTTATGCGAGGGTGTCAGACACTGTGTCCCCAGCATCCATGCCAGTTCCGAAGGCAGTCTTGACTTGGCCACGGATGAGGCCTGGCACATTTTGTCCCATGCAGGGAGATTATTGATTTGCGTGCACTGATTGTTAGCTTCTGGTTTGTAATCATTCTTAAAAAAATTTTTTTCTTCCCGCACGCATGTGTGCCCCTGCTTTTTCCAGCAACTGCTTAATGGCATCAATTAGCATCCTTCTGTGCTTCTATGATCAAGTAGCATTTTCATGTATGGGTACCAGCTCGTGAAATGACGAGCATTACAGACTTGGGGTCAGCTGAACTGCTTTAAATATTCTTTTGCGAGTGCTAATTTAAAGTACTTTTGCTATTCAATATCAGTTGGTCGCAACTTTCGAATGTAGACTTGTGTGATTTTCGTAATGTGCAGTATTTGCTAGCCACATGGGTCAATAAAGTTTCTGAAACTTTTCCGCTGTGTTGTGTATGCTATGCAATACCACGCTGGTTACTTCTCAGCCTGAGGGCATGAGCAATGTGTCAGAGAATAGCAGGCCAATCCTGGGCCATGTGTGTGCATACGTGACATGGGGTTCATTGCGTCCACCAAGACCCATCACCCATAAATGATAATGCTCTGATGTTTCTCCATCCTGGCCGGGTAATGCCAGTCGGCACCTGGGTAAATGTTTTCATTTCCTGTAGCTTCAACAACTTGGTCTCGGCTGCACTTGTTGTGGCGCCGGAATCTGCCTTGGGGCATTCAAACCAGCCAGACGGCAACACAATGACCTACTACTATATGGGGCCTCCATAGTTTTCAAATGGCTCGCACTGAATGCAGTTGAATATTTCAACTTAAATCTTTTTTCACGACTGAAATGAAAGTTGATATTATGTTGTCCGTTCATAAATTTGTTTACTGAATCACAAATGTGGTAGTTGATAAGTATCAAAGTCGGCAAGAATCGCTGCAAGTAGCCCTGCCCTGTATTTACAATATCTATTCTTCTGCGAAACAGTGTTTTAAACTATAGTTAAACTGATGTGTCTTTTGTGAACACATTGCTGGTATTGAAACCCTAAAGTCACCTCTTAAAATTCAGAGGAAACAGAACACCTGCAAAGCTTGCTTATGCTATTTTCCATCACCATCACAATCCTTCTTTATTGCCGGATATGACCTTGAGGTGTTCTCTACTAGGAATTCCCCTTAACATGGATGTTCCCACTGCTTAATAGAAGTAATTTTGTTTGGTGCTAAGAGTGTGTAATTTTCTTCGTACAGTATATTTTGGGTAAAAGTTTTGATAGAGGGCAGTTTTTCGTAGACACTTTTCCTATTTTGATCCATTGTTACTTTTATTTGCCAGATTTTTTTAAAAGTAACATTAGAAGATTGTGAATTAACATGGTTAACTCACACACTTCATTTTCTTTATGTAATTGAACACAGCAAGTTTATGAGTTACCATAGTCACCTTTCTATCAAATGTGTTCTGTAGAAGAGCAAATTGTGTATTTAGTTCCATGTGTTTACATTGAGAATTAATGTAAGAGAAGTGTAGCTGCTTACTTAAATGCTTCATATTCAGGTGTAGCCAACTAATTATGTTTGTTGTTGGAAACAAATGACTTACCTAGTTAAAATTAGTTCTTGATATTTTTGTTTTGTGAAATGGGGGAGGAACAATGGTTCTGCCTTCCGTGTCATGACATTGTGAATTAATTTCTGTTCTTGTTGATACATTACCTGTAAAATGTGATGAATCAAGTGGCTGTTATCTACAAATTATAGGAATGTCTTTTCTGTGAGTGTTTCAATATTATTGTTTTAATGTGTAAGCAAACAAAAGCATAAAAACAAAAGGCAGTTTTTACTGATAAGTGTGTGATGTATGTATTATATTTTTTACTCACATCATATTTGCAAAGCTCTTCATCTGGTGATATCCTGTTCGCAATTTCTGGCACCAGCTGCACGGAAACACACACACGTGTTAGTACATATTCCAAAGCACTGAATTATAAATAATAAAAAGAAACCATTTTAAAAATGTTATTATATTCATTGGCTTACATAATTTAACTGCACGTGTCAATGGTATAACTAATGTTCACAAAATATTTTTGTTGCACAATTCAAAATTATTTCAACAGCTAGATTCTACAAACATGTATTAATGACTACGTTAGTTAAATTCTGATATCCACATTGAAACCTCGGTTACATACACCAGTGAGTTAAGCATCAGCGTTCAACCAACCACAGTTGATGTGCTAGCAATAATACAATTAAATAAAAGCTAAAATATTTTCAAAATTTTAATCCCTGAAAGTTATTCTAATACTCAGACAAAACAAATTGCTCACTTAACTAATGAAACAATTAGAGCAGGTAGCTGAATATTATGTGACATGTTACAATAAAACAAGACATACATGTACTTTTTTTGTACAAAACTGTTTTTGTATGTAAATTAGATTTACACATAACATAATCATTTTCAGAATCAGGATGTTTGCGCAGATAGTGACAGAGTTCACAAATGTTGCAGGAAACAACACAAAAGTGTAATCTTTTAAGTTTTCATAATTTTTATTAATATTACATTGTTTGAACAGTTTTATTTTTATAGCCCCACAACCTATTTATTACAGCGTATTGCAATATTGTAAT
>NQII01007767.1:46005-83970 GCA_002778355.1 Clitarchus hookeri | reverse complement strand
GGTTTTTAGTGGCACGGAAAGTAAAACAACATGGAACAATGTACTGTAAGAACTTTAACGTTTGCCAATATATCGAACTTTCTTAAAGAACCAGTCGAATTCAATCCTTTAGCTGTCCATTGGAGAAGCTTATAAAAAGTATTNATATATCGAACTTTCTTAAAGAACCAGTCGAATTCAATCCTTTAGCTGTCCATTGGAGAAGCTTATAAAAAGTATTTACACTATAAATAGTTTGTGTATGCCTACTTGAATGATATTGTAGTATAATCAGAGCTGTAATCGAGGATATACAAAATATACCCTGTGCTTAACATCATCCAATACAGTATGTCTTCTGTTTTTTGGCATATACCTTCTGTTTCGGTTTCGTTACTTGGCTAATTTATTAAAATACCATAGTATACATTATAAAACATAGTCATATAAATACATTTTGTGGGGGTCAGTGTAATAACTTTATTTTGTGGATCTCCTTTATAACGAACACCAACCTACAGTACGTCACAATTGTACTACGAAATTGATTGTGTTCACTGAGGTACGAGATGTACGGAGCGATAGAGTAACACTAATGACAGTTAAATATAACAGGCGTAAATTCAAAGAGTCTGTTCTAGTGATAACTGTGTTGACACATTAAAAGTGGCACTTTTGAGTGTTTTCGTAAGATACTTGGAAACTGCTCCAGTGGAAGAATATTGTGTAATCAGTATGGTGCGGTTTTCAATCTAATGTTATATTGTAGGTGTAGCCTTTGTGTTTAAATGTTTTTTTATTGAAATTGGGATATATTATTTTCCATCTCAAAATGCCTTCTGTATACCTCCTTTACGCCAAATTAGGGTAAGTTTTATGCATTCTAGGCGCCATCCATTATCTCTCTAGGGGCTGACTGTGGTGACCTGCTTCCCGGAGTATGTCGTGCATTGACTTAAAACTACTGAAAATGTTTGGGACTACAAAATTATAACATTGAATTGTAAGCATGTAAGGATTTTTTATTTGGCTTTCACATCTATCTTGTTAAACGAAAACCAAATTAACTGCGTACGGTTAACATATTTACCGATTTGAACCACGAGTCGGACAATCTCGCGTTTCTTCGTAGCAGGTATCATCAGGTGCACGCTTCTTTCCATTCATGCCCGCTCACGTAAGGAAGGAGGTTACTGTTATCACGCTTGAAAGCAAAATAATACTTTATCGACATCCAGTAACCCGTGACTTTCCTTCTCCGTCGGATTCCGTATCTGGCTGAACTTCGCTGGGAGGAGCAAACACCGTGGCCATCAGCGTTTCCCCTCCGTGTCAGTTCGCTCGCGTTTCTTCGCACTTCCCTACCAGCACTTCTCCCGAGTTTACCTTCCTGCCTGGTCCAGCTTGCACTCGAGCGAACTTCTGTGAAGAGGAAACGCATGAGATGATCTGATAGATTCACTTTTAAACGGAAACTTTCGAATTAGGTGTGAGAGGAATCTAAACTGACCGTTGACATTTTTCACTGATTAAAAATATTGCAATGAGATAACTGATTATGTTTGCATTCATTCAATTATATCGTATTCGTAGGAGCCGACAATAGGAAGCGTATGTTGGCTTTGCACGCCCTAAGAAAATAACTGGAGAGGGAAAGGTGGAAACAAGTGAAGTAGAGAGATTTGGGCGGCTTTTAAAATCGATATCTTGGAGAACCGATGAGGGTAAGCGATGTGAGTATAGATCAACACCGGAATGCAAAGATGGGGGAAACGGGAGATCTCCGAGAAAACCCTCCGACCAGCGGCATCGTCCGGCACGATTCCCCCCGCCGAGAATTCCCCCACCGGGAATCGAACCCGGTTTGCCTAGGTAGGAGGAGAGTAGTCTAGCCACTACATCACCGTGGCCCCCCAAGGTGGAAAGAAGTTCTTGATTTAAATTAAACGATTTATACACATGGCTGTAACCCTAACGAGTATTTAGGTCACTTTATATTGCCTGTCTCTTTTATTTCCCCCACCCATCTCTCTCTCTCTCTCTCACTCCCTGTAAGCTATTATTAGCCAATCTCTATTCCGTAATGTTTTGTTTGTTGAATATTGGGTTCTCGTCAGACAGTCTGTTAGGAGTGAATCTGTTTAGTGTTGTGTGTACGTATGCGCGCACACTGCTTGCAATAAACCATTTAGAATATATTTTATGTGTGAGGGAAACATGTGCTGCAAGACATTACATCGTTCTTTTAAGAACATCGAGGTAAAAAGTTAACATTCAAAATAAAGAACTGGAGTATAAAACAATATTCTTACAATTTTCACCTAAACCCAATTTCCTCTGAGTTTCAGAACGTTGCCCGATACCGTGGTGTTTAGCTACGAATAGCGGTTCTGTCTGGATACAGACGACTGCCGAGTTGGAGTGTGGAGACGCCCTGGCCAGCGTAGTACTCCTCCTCGCTTCATTTCAGAGCGGCAAACCGCCCCAGCGAGAGGTGTTGTGGCGTGGGGTGCCATCTCCACTGGTGGAACCCTGACGGCGCGGCGATGCGTCCAGGAAATCCTGCGATCGTCTGCGCTCCCCTTCCCGGCGCAGCGTGGCAACTCCATTTCCCAGCGAGGTAACGCCCGGCCTGACACAGCACGAGCATCTCCGGCCCGCCTTCGTGACGTGCTTTCTCGGCCGGCAAGGTCCCCAGGCTTCTCACCGGTCGAGAAAGTTTCAGACCCGATCGGACGGGCAACTTCGGCCGGCTGCGAATGCCGCGGATCTGGAGGGTCGCTTGCGCCAGCTGTGGTGGGATCTTCGTCGGGAGAACAACCAACTTCTTTGTGCCTCCACGTCCTACCGTATCGCCGACTGTCTCCAAGCTACGGGTGATTCGAAATCATATTTAGTAACTTTTACAAGAGTTGGTTGGTCCCGTTCAACGTGCTGCGTGTGCAATATTTTGATATTTCCTGGACTGTATACATGTCATAGGCCTATAACCCTCTTACGTGCGCCATGCAATGGCACCTCCAGTCTGATTAATTTTTTTGCATATTAGTGTATGTGGGCCTATGTATAGTGAAAAGTCACAATCATGTTATTACCTAAGTTCTTATAAATAAACGTTAATACATGCACTGGAAAACGCCATCCAGAGTAATCGTTACTTAGTAGAAACTCGTTAGAATTGCTCCTATCTTCAAACCTTTCGAATAATATTATATTTTGTATTTAAATTAAAACGTAATGTAATGAATTGTATTATTTCATCATTTAAGGTGATAGATTTAGTGTCATAAAATACATAGGCACCAAAGTTTATTTTTAAAGTTGGAGTACCAGTTTATTTATTCGAGACATGTGTACACATATTAACAATAAAACAGCTGTGTTATAATATGAAAGTATATTGTAATATTACGTTAGAATGTTTTTTGATAAATTTAAATTATTTTATTACACTATGAAACTTGTACTTTAATATTAACGTTCAATACTTCGGTTTCTCTTTCAAAAATATGGCCACCGTTAGATGTATATTTATATTCGTTTAACATAAAATTGTGATTATCTATGAAAATTAATTAATACATGCTAGTCTGCCGCTAGTCTGCCGCTAGTCTGCGAATTTTCTCGGGGAACTCCCGCTTCCCCCACCCTTGCATTCTGGCGCTGCTCCATATTCACCTCGCTTCATCCTCATTGGCTCTCAATACTTCGATGTTAAGAGCCACCCAAATATCNTGGCGCTGCTCCATATTCACCTCGCTTCATCCTCATTGGCTCTCAATACTTCGATGTTAAGAGCCACCCAAATATCTCACTCGCTTGTTTTTATTACCTAAGTTATTAATATCTATAATCTACTTTCTTAGATTGGTTGTAATTAGCTGCTTTGTCTCTCTGCCAGTCTGACAGAAGTACTACAAACCTTGTAATGTTGGCTTCAAACAGTTTTCTTATAACTAGTGAACAGACAATGTCGTAATTAAGTTATCCACTAACGGAATAAACTCCTGGCGTTTCAAATNTTTTCTTATAACTAGTGAACAGACAATGTCGTAATTAAGTTATCCACTAACGGAATAAACTCCTGGCGTTTCAAATATTTCTATGATAGCTGTGAAACATGCATCTTCTCAACCAGTGTGATACTAAATCATTTTTATTGCGGTTTTCAAGTTACATTCGATGACCAAAAAAAATGATTATTATACACATTTTTGTGCTGGCGTATTTGTTGGGCCAGTACAATAAACATTATGTTGTATTTAACAGCCACTACTTTAAAACAGCTTGTGTTCATGAGATTTAATTATTTAAAATTTTGGCTATTCCGAGGCCATTTGCTTTTCTCATGCAATAAGGTATTTTGCTGCAGGTTTGATATATGGACACGTCACGGGATTTTACTGATATTCTCGCCTCGTACGAAATCCATTTTCCGTCGTAGAAAAGAAGCTGTGAACGTTAGTAGGACTGAGAGAAATGGCGGAGAAAACCACCGTTTTATGATTCTCTGCATTGCGTGTTGCGCTCCGTATACTGATAGGTCTGGTACAGTAAACGTTACGTTAGGAGGATATAAATAATTGATCCAATAGTAAGTGTTCTTCTGTACTCGCCGATCATAAAACCGATAGCTACACAACGCGTGTGAGCTGCGTGTGTAAGCATTTATTCTTAAAAAAATAACTATTATAAATGTTTTGTAATGCTTACGTGTCTTTCATTCCCATGATTTAAGGGTTAATTTCTTGTTGGGGATTTGAATTCAATATCTTGAGTGCGGCGTAGTTAACAAACAATGGAGAGTCAACAGGTGTTTCATAAGTTGCATGATAAACAATAAAACAATTGTATCTTAACGGAATATACNGTGTCAACAGGTGTTTCATAAGTTGCATGATAAACAATAAAACAATTGTATCTTAACGGAATATACTAAATAAAGTTAACGAAAAATAATTTATATTTTATACTACTTAATAAATTTCGTGATTACAGCTATAGACATATAATAAAGGGGAAAAAGAAAAAAATTTATATTTTGGTGAAAATATTTTATTTTATTTATTGATTCTTTTTTGAAATCCTCAAATTTAATAACACGCAGCTCACAGTCAGATAAAAATGTGAACTTCACCATATTTTATTGTAATAAGAAGATCTGATATGCGTTATGCCATCAGTCACAAAAGCAAAATCGTTAATATAATTTTATTTGAACCATTACACGTTCATTGTCTTCCCAAATTGCCACCCTTCTCTCTCTAATAGAGCTATTCAAATATTATACTGATTGCAATACAAGGAGTTCATTTATTTATTTCACAATATGTATCGTTAGCGCTTCTTTCACCAGTAGATTAAAAGACAATTCTATCTAACAACGTACTGGCGAAAGAAGTACTAACGATACTATCGATAGACGTTGTGAATAAAGGAACGAATTGCATAATTAAATGGTTGCCATGTATTAAAAAATATATTTTATTTGTTTATTATTGCGTACCAAAACGTCCAAATTCAAAATGATGTGCATAATTCACGGAAAAAGATTATTTTTGCAGTCACATCTGCATGCTTGTTTAAATGAGAAACGTCTCGTGAAAGCTAAAATGCTTTTAATTGAAACCAAAAATTCTGGAAAACATAAGTTTTAAATTTTTTGCTGCTACTTCGAGAGAATTGTATTTAGTTCAAAGCTGTCCTACGGATTCAAAAATTAGAGAATAATAGTAATAAAAACGTAAAAAAGTAAAAACCAACATATTATGCCAAATACACACTTTCTTTCATAAATAACTTGAAATAATCTTTAAAAACCCAAAATTTAAAATAAAAAACGAATTTGAGATTCTGAGTGCACTTTAAAAAAATAAAATTACCAGTGTTACGCGAAAAAGATATCTTCGATTAGGTCTGAATTAAATCAAATTGTATACGTTGCTTTAAAAGTAGCAACCAGAGTGGAGATAGAACAATTCTCTATAGAGAGTATTGTTCCATTGCTTTAAAATCACAAGACATAATGAAAATATTTTTCATGAAATTATTCTACGCTCTGGCACTTTGCAATAAATGGATTATTTCCAATAAATAGTGAACCTATTGAAGGCAGTATTGGAAATTACTCATTTATACCCAGCTCAAGAGAGATTTTTGTATGTTCACACGAAAGCATTCAGTATTCAATTTGTGCGAGTATGCAGCCTGCAGGTTGAATAGAATCCAATTTCATTATTTATAAGGCACGTATATTTTTCAGCGAATTTCGCTCGACAACGTTGGCAATGAAATTCGATTGATTTTTCCTGATAACACTAAGACTGGAGGTCTGTACGTAATTAATTTTACAAGTGCGTGCGTGGCAGCGCCATGTCAATTCAAACAGGTTGTTTTTCACGTGTTTTTTGAAAAGCTTTCCAAACAAGCGGGCAGGGAAACAGAGATAAAAAATGGATTTCATATCAAACTCAGGTCGTGGAAAAGTGACGTCTGAGTGCTTTCTCCTGCACAAAGTCTTCTGTGAACAACACTATTGCATCAAAGTAGTGTTAGGAGATGGGTCATGTTACAGAAAGTACACTAAACTACCCTGCCATTTGTAATTAAAAATAAAAATCATTCTTTATTTTGTGTGTCTGTAGGTTTTACTATTGAATTCACAATTTTGGTTGATACGGGATATTTTCACGTTCGATGTCGTATATGAGGTTTTCTTTCATAAATTTATACCTTCAACATTTAATTTATTTTGTGCAGGAGACGTAATCACAATACATCACCAGTGATTGCTTAGTATGTCTATATTAATACAAGATCGGTAAGTTTATATATATATTCACGGAAACATAAATATTTTATAGTAAACTGTAGAACTGCGAAATGTTGTTATAAAACTATCAACTCCCCTTAACAGATAAATATTTTGTCATTTTGACAAATCTGTTTCTTGGAATGTTCGCACATCATTTCCGAACAGGATAGTGCAGGGTAGTGCAGGGTAGAATTGAGACAAGATGTTTCACCGAACGTGAGCCTGGTAAGTGGGTAAATTTTGTTAGGAATGCCGGAAAATAAGTATAACAAAAAATATCGGAACGGAACTCGCAACGTACTTTCTTCCACGTCTAATATACACTGAAGAGCCAAAAAACTGGTTTATGCACGAGTATGCAAATAACAGAGGTATGGAACCAATAAGAGTAACGCCATGCGGTCGGCAGCACCTATATAAGACAACAAGCGTCTGGCAAAGTTGCTAGATCGGTTACTGCTGCTACAATGGCAGGTTATCAAGATTTAAGGGAGTTTGAACGTGGTGTTATAGTCGGCGCACGAGAGATGGGACACAGCATCTCCGAGGTAGCGATAACATCTGGATGTTCGCGTACGACCATTTCACGAGCGTACCGTGAATATCGGGAATCCGGTAAAACATCAAATCTTCGACATCACTGCGGCCGGCCGGAAAAAGGTCGTGAACGAACGGAACAAACGACGACAGACGAGAATCATCAAACGTGACAGACGAGCAACCCTTTCTCAAATTGGCGCAGATTTCAATGCCTCGTGCATACCTTCGGACATTAGTCGAGTTCATGCCACGTCGCCTTGCGGAACTTATGCGTGCTCGCGGGGGCCCTACACGATATTAGGAAGGTATACGAGTTTTTTTTGGTTCTTCAGTTTAATATTGTGCTTGTCAGGAGAGTAACAAACCAGAAAAGGCTGTCTTGGCGAATACAAGAATACAAGGTTGAACGAGGCAAGTTAAAATAATCGTAAGAACTACCTTAGGAACACGAATTGGTTCCCAGTTCGTTTTCCTCCACTGAACGACAGCTTTTTATATCTACGTAAATTTTGTCCCGCTGATCAACTTTTGTAATAAGTATGTGTTCGTATGCTAAATGAGTAGAAAATATAATACGGCTCCAACTCTAAAGTGATTATAGAGGAAGCATGCACCATTAACGTAAGAATATTTAACTTTAAAATACGCGGTTTTAGAATAACTACGTTGTTTTGGTCGGCTCTATTTTATACATATTACGTTATTAATTAAAATTATAAGAAATTGTGTGAGGGAATTCCACATTTACGAAATGTAGTAATTATCTATATTTTAAATTTACAAACGAAGGAAGAATGATTGGTTTTTTTTGTAAAACCTCCAAAAACCTATCGAAACATATTCCCAAAATTCATATTTATACGTCTTTGTAACATACGTCCATTTTTCGAAATAATGTAGAAGTAAATGCATTGCGTTTATAATACTTTCATTTGGAAAGTTTTTAAAGTAGAACTATTACATTTTATACATAGCAAATATACTGAATTCGTGGTTCGTAAAATACCTTTATAATAAAGCTTGGAAACTTTATTTATCTATCTCCCTTGTGGCGGTATAACAATGTTTAAGTGGTAGCGTTTCATTTTGCCACTTTGTGACATGTAATTCTTACAATTTTTTAAATTAGTTTTTCCCAAACTAAGTGGGAACTGCGAACGTGTAACTTTCTGTTAATTTATGAGATATTATTTTATAAAATCGCCGCTGTTTAAAATGTTCTACCGGAAATAACTAAATCAATAAACGGGTTTAAAACTATTTAGATATTCTAGCACTACAAGTAATTTCAATCATTTTAATTAAACATTCAATATAATAATGGGTGTTTTCAGACTTGAAAGCATACACGAACTACTACAATCCACAAAGAAAATTAATCTAATTTTTTATATTGCATGTACAACAATGTTAATAAGCACACCAGAAATCCATTATTTAATGTATATTAATTGCAATAGTTATTTTAAAAACTTCATTTTTTCAAAATATTTTTTATCTGTTGGAAATTGATATATTTAATACATTATACATCGCGATGTTGCTATAAAATTTTGTATACTGATAAAAGCATAAAAATGTGCAGATCCTGTTGTATGAGTGGTTATATTTGTTATAAATAATAACTTTCATATTAAAAGTAAAATATGATGCGATATTACAGATATTGTTTTCCAAATATTAACGGATATATATCTGTATTGTTATTACTTTAGTATTAAATAACATCTAACCATTTTGTATTGTGGTTGTGTGGCAGTCAGTTTTTGATTCCGTTTAGAAAATTTTATTAATATATATTCTATACGTTCTGCGATTAAGATAACTATCTCAGAGAGTCATAATAATTCACGATTGCAAAAGAAGAAAGTAATTTTATGCTGTGATTCTAAATTGTTGCTGACTGTAAACCGTCGGTACCATCAGACTTTAAATATACAGTCAATTTAATTCTTTTGTAGACTTGATAACTTAAAGTGCGCCCAGTGTACCAACTATACAGCTAATAAATAAATCGTACCTGCAATTGTGATGGATTTATTGAAGACACTCAAGGCATTAAAAATAACTTGATGGCCATCAATCTTAATTTGAAACTATTTATTATTGGCCGGTCACTAAAAATGAATACGCTAAATGGTTTCTGTAATGCATTTATATTTTTTTGCAGCCAACATCATAAAAATGTAATACTCATAGTTAACTGTTCGAAACATTGCTGGTTAAGGTTTTATTAAAAATGTTGGTATTTTCCTTCAAAAATGATCACTAGCTGTTAAAAAAAATAATTTTGTGTCAATCATGTTTCAAAGGCCTACGATAATGTTGGTATTGAATGACAAAAAGGGGTTCAAAGCTAAATGTTTGGTTTAAAGTGTAACGTGTAAGTAAGTACTTGATTGAATTTATTTAACATTTTCAATCTACGCAATTAAATTGCGAATTGTGAAAATAGTCACATAATTAAGGTACTTAATATTTTACCATGTCGCCTGATCAACGCTTCGGTACTTTAATTTTTTGTTACCCATAATAATGATGATGATAGCTACATTTAGCGCAATGATATACATCTGGCAGGAATAAAAATGGGCCCCATTTTAGAAATGTCTACTTAACCTTGACTCAAAAACGTAAAATTTTCTTTCTCACCAGCCAAATACATGCACTCAAAAATACACACGATCAACGATATAAATAAGTACATCATAATAAAATATTAATATATAACAGATTCTTTAAACTTTTTTTCTGTTTTTGAAAAGCAATCCAGGTTTTTGCGGATATTTTGGTAAATTAAGCTCTTTTGAAATCGTAATCTTAAATCTTATTTTGTATCCCATTGTGTATCGATTCATTATACTTAAAATTAATATTACAAATATTACCACGGGCTGTACGATTTTGTGCATGCTATTGTAAATATGAAATCGTTAGCGGCTCAAGTATATTCCTCGTTTATTTCTCACTCTTATGTGCACGCGGAAGAACATAAACTTAAGTAAATCACTTCAGTGTACACATATTTAATAGTGACACTTTTAATCTATGACATTAAGATATAGAACTTATTTTCCTTCATTGCTAGCAACTTTACTGGAAGCATGGCTATTGGCGTGCCCGTTAAAACATAAGCTGTTAAAAAAATGGGATCTTTTGGTAATACGACGCGATGCAGGAGTTCGACAATACAACTTACAACTAGGAATAAAATCGTTAAATCGGTAATCCTGGAGTTTGCCATCACAAAAAAACAAACTATACAATGTACAAATGTGTTTTACAGTTACAATTCACAGGCCGACTATTTCTATCTACCAAAAATCACATCTACAATCAATACAATCTACAAAGAACCAGTTGGAATTTAAAAAATTACACCAACGAGCAAAAAAATATCTCGTTTCTTATGTATTATCTTCAGTATTAGTGGTTTTCCCGTGGGTTCAGAACACAGACTAAAGCTGAGGTAGACCGATGTCGTTGGCTGCGCACAACCAGTCTCCGTGTCCCAACATTGAACTGCTTTTCTGCCGACACGACTTGCAAAAGCGGATTGGATTTGAGGTTAGAACACTCATTAGTAAACAAGTGCTTCGAGATGTATGTATACTTCCTCTAACCAATTCGTAAGGCAATTTTTGACTAAAATTAATATTGGTAAAAGTATTTTATGATTATAAAAGTGCATGTCATATAAAAATTAAGATATAATCAAACATGTTCATCACCGTTGGCCATGTGACTTTGACAGTTGTGTTCGTTCGGAGTAGATCAATGTTGGGTGCATGCGCAGAAGACGAATAATCGATATAAATCGATATGCCTCATCTTAAGGCTATGGTACAGGAGGTCCATAACAGCGACTGAAGTTCTGGAAGTGGTACAAGCCAGATTAATGAGTCCAATTAAAGGTTTTATTTCTTACAGTAGCCCTTGTAGCACTAACGATTCTTCACTTTGATGACTCGCCCACAGTATCCCGAGCTACAACATCGGCATTAAGAGTAAGAATTCATCGTTCTTTAAAACGTAAGTCCTTTTTCTCTTCCTGTCATTGCTTAATTCATCATCAGCACTTAAAATACCTAAATAATATTTCTACCTGAATTAATTACAAATCAGCTTGAAGTAAAGATAAGTTGTGTTATTACCTCAATTTGGTCCACATTCCTATGTAACGTTTCGACGTTTAGATTGGCAGAATGAAAAAAAAAAAAACCTCAGGAAATTTGACGGCCTCTAGCCCCTGGTGTAGTGTTCATCCGCTCAACCCACGAGATTTAACATTCTTTCATTAGACAGTAGCGCCTTCGGTAGTTCGTCTTGCTACCACCCCCTTTTCCGCAGCCCTGTGATATACATCTGGATGGATTCTGGCCCACGCGATTTGTCTGTTCGGACGGGAAATTGGCGTGAACGTGGGAGGAATGGGGTTATTTTCGAAGGGGGGGGGNGGGCGAACAAAATTGAGCAAGAAGTTCACGTCGCGATCACAGAAGAAAATTCCCCCTCAAACTGCGATTACAGTTCCAAAAGGGAAGCTGGTGAACCGACGTTCGGTCTGTGTTAGGCGTAACTTTCCAGAAAAATAACACGAGGATATGATTGAATTTGCAGATATTAATGGAACTACGTAGGTTGAAGAGGGAAGTTTAAGATTAACGCCGATTTATTATTGTAGAAAAATAAAATTTTTAATTTGACAGGGTAGTACCGGTCAGCAAAACCAGGTCTTTCCTGCGCAGTTTCGGTAAGAAAAAGGATTGAATGAAGATATTTGGACGGCTCTTGACATCGTGGTCTTGAGAGCCGATGAGGATAAAATGAGCTGAGTATAGAGCAGCGCCGGAATCAAGGGGTGGGGGAAGCTGGAGATATCCGAGAAAACCCACCGACCAGCGGCATCGTCCGGCACGATTCCCACATGCGGAAATCCGGGAGCAATCCCACTGGGAATCGGACCCGGTTCACCTAGGTGGGATGTGAGTAGTCTAACCACTACACAACCGTGGCCCCATTACGAAAAAAAGTAGTAAAAGTGCAAAGTGGTGGCTGTGGTTCTAGGGATTGTCTTACATCGCGTGTAATGATATCCTTCTGGTTCAGATTTAATTTGTGTGGAATCGCTCTTCCCGAGAATGCATAGAGCGTTCTTGGGAGCGCACGCCGCGATGTTTTCGTAACGTTTCTTACGCCAGACGCGACTTGAGGTTTTTGATTGGTTTACCTGGGATTCCCCTTAATGCCGGAGGCACCGATCATGCAGCTTGACGCAGGTACAACGCGCACAACAATTTTAGATGATTGCAACACTTGGGCAAGATAATGAACTGGGTACCGAATGGGTTAAGCGAGATCAGCCTCATACCACAGAGCATAGTCTATCCACGGTTTCTTTACACTTTTTGTACAAAACCGTTAAAAAAATTACAATCAACATTCGAAAAAAAAAATTACTGCTCGTAACTACAAATGTGTTGTTGGCATAAGGGCTCCCAGTTAAGTTGGCAGCGAAGGATTAAAAAATAGTTCTAAGACTCGACGTTGTGTTGCGAGCGTAATGTGTTTAAATTTTTGTCACGTGAAGGTGGTGGTTCTGGTTTTATTCACATTATAGTAATAATTTGGATACAAGTAACTCATATACATGACAAAAAATTTCACAATTTCACTTGGGTGGCGCATGAATAAAGGAATCAGTCCTATGGAAATTTTAAATTTAAGTATGGTGGGAGTATACAATGTAATCAGAGAAGTAGATCCTAATAAAAACTTTCAAAAGTGCCCAGTTTACCATCAACAGTCTTTAAAAGCTGTGCAGTTTAGCAAATAAGTTTAAAGCTTGCCTATAAGATCAATTTTCAAGTACAAAAATTAATGTGTACTATTTAAATGGGCGTAGAGTTCTTTTTGAGATATACTTTATGGTTGTTTTACGACCTTCCGCCAACCACCACGATTCCATTGAAAGTAGGTAAGTATAGCGTATAGGCTGTTCACGGTAAAGTTAGCACTTTTGAGGCCCCTAGTTACTTTTTTCTATCAGCCTCTTTTATCCTTCCATAACTTTTTAAATTATATATTGCCATTTAAGTATTAAATAAAGTGTCAATATTTCACCGGACTCGAAAGTTAACGTCGAAATGCCATTTCTCACCACCAAATTTCTCTCCAAATTGCCTTCAATTTTTATTGAATTCAACTCATTGAATACTATATGACGTCATACGAGCGCCAATTTTCTCTTTCAATTTCTTGGATGTTTTGTTTTCCTTTTAGATTTTCGTTTTAAACGTGTTCTATATTTTCTTGAATCTCAAAATTCAGTCCCGATCACAGCTTTTCTGGCAATGTTAATGGAAGTAGTCTTATGATAATAATGTTGTGTGCACATATTTCAAATTGTTACAAAATAAAGACACACATATAAAAACATATATAAAAAAAAAATAAACTGTGCAATAAAATGAAGAAAATTGGTTGCAGTCCAACCAATTAGTTTCGTGTCGCGCATTAGAAGCAAATACGTCTAAAAATTTACTATTAGTATTATTTAAACTGGCTTCATTAAAATGTTTGTGATAAATTTTTATGTGAAGACATAATCCTTGTTGAATGCAATTCATTTAAATGCAAATAAAGTAATTTTTTGGTTCAATAAATATAATCCAACACTCTAAATCCGAATCAGTGATATTAATAAGTGAAAAA
Source organism: Clitarchus hookeri (assembly GCA_002778355.1). Taxonomy (NCBI): domain Eukaryota; kingdom Metazoa; phylum Arthropoda; class Insecta; order Phasmatodea; family Phasmatidae; genus Clitarchus; species Clitarchus hookeri. The sequence continues at coordinate 69,923 of NQII01007767.1, read as the reverse complement.
TCTTTCACTGAAAGTCATTTGATAAGCTGCTGCTGACTGGCGAATCAAGCAAACTAACTGGGAACAAGGGAGTTATAGCAGTGACATTCTTGAGATTCAGTGGGAAATAACAAATAAATTAGTGAAATTCAACAAATATATTAATTAGTTATCTGGCACTCAGTTACTCAATTCTCACGGTTTTCACTTATTTGGCTCAATTCTCACTGATTCAAGCTTAGAGCGGATTACTTCACTATTTGAACGTGTGAAAGGGCCTCAAGACCACAATAAAGAATATTTATTTACTATTGTTCCAAGTGAGAGGGCTTCAAAAAGGGTTCACTTTACCGTGGACAGCCTGCGACAGGAGTGTCCTTTCTTTCTTCCTTCCAGGCGTGTACCAGCCTGGCGTGTGCGGTCGCATCGGTACCCACAACTGCACGCGCCTGCCCGGGCAGTGTTCTTGTTCGTCGGTAGGTAACACACTCCCGGCAGCCTGTGGTCGCCGGCGCAGGGATGGAGGGTCGACGTGGCGCTAATTAGGATGACTGGCGTCGCAGTTGCGCCGCGACGCACCAGCACACGTGTGAGTGTGTGTGGCCGTTGTAGAGGGGGGGCAATAAATCAGCCCGCAGGTTAACCCGAAGTGAGGGGGTGCAGGTGGTGGTAGTAGGGAAGGGGTGCAGAGAGAGAGAGAGAGAGAGAGTGAGGAACACGACCCCCGGGTGCGATGGAGCGGGAATTCCACGGCCGCGTCGCGCTAGTATTTCGGGATCCCCCGTTCGACTGGGCGACCTCCGTTATGGATTGCCTCACCCTCTTCGCGCGACACGTTTTCATCACACCTACCGTAGGATTGCACGTCGACTACAACCGACAGAAAAAAAGTTGTGTTGAGTTGAGAGATTTGGGCGGCTCTAAACAACGAGGTCTCGAGAGCCCAATGAGAGTGAAATGAGGTAAAAATGGAGCAGCGCCGGAATGCAATGGCAGAGGAAACGGGAGATCCGTGAGAAAACCCGCCGAGCAGCGGTATCGTCCAGCACGATTCCCACTTACGGAAATCCGGAGTTAACCGGCCGAGGGTTGTTACCGGCACGCCTTGTTGGGAGGCGAGCAGTCTTGCCGCTCAGCCACCGCGGCCCCGACGGAAAAAAAATCGGTTATTTTATCAACACGCAGTGTTCAATAACACACAACACAATTTTTTTTTTTCATTTGATAATATTTAGAAAATCAGACATTGACAAGGGGAACCAGCAAGGAAACGGGGGTTTAAAGTATGCAGGGTGATCCATTCTAACACTGTAACTTCGGATCAATAACGTTGATTTTAATGTGTTAGGAAAACATTTGTGAACACAAAAATTAAATTATTTTTATTTTGGGGTTTTTTAATGAACAAAAGTGTAAACATTAGCAAATTTGAAAAAAAAAAGTTATAATAATATTTTTTGCAGTATTTAATGGTGGACGCATGAATAAAGTAATGAGGCCAATGATAATGTTTATTGTACATGTTGTGGAAGAATACACAATATGCATACAAGTAGGTCTTAATCAGGGATTTGAAAAGTGCTCGTTTTACCGTGAACAGCATATAACCTAAAATCACAGCCCTCGAGATGTTCATAAAAATGGCACCACACAATTCTTCGTTTATGGAGAAGCCGTTTTCTCCGCATTCAAAGCAGTGAAAATTAGATTTGGGTAGGAGCTCCACCTGTTCCATTACTGCTCCGCTATTTTCGGTGTTTGATGACGTCACACCAGTATCGAACGGAAATTATGAGCAAGTCCGCACAGAGGTCAAGAGGAACTCGTGCGTTTTAGAATTTCACGATCTTTCCTTCCTCGCCCATTTGTTCATTTAAAAAAAAAAGGTGATAAAATCATACCAAACTAGTTGTTTGTTTTAGCTGCATGTAGTTAAAACAATAAGGGTTTTAACAATATAAAAAGTATGTATATTATGAGAGAGCTGTCCCACCTACCCGAAAAATTTTCAAACCTCACTTTCAGCACAGCATATACCTTTTCAAAGAATAAACCAAAGACTTGAGACAAAATACGAAAAATTTGTATTTCCGAAAAACTATCTTCATATTGGTCGACTCAGGGAAAAAAGGGGAGAAAAAAAAACATTATATTTTGATATATTCTAATGCAATTATATAAAACGGTTGTTTTAACGCCACAAACAGGCATTTTAACACCAAAAAGGGCTGTTTTCAGCGTTAAAACGGCCACTTAGGGTTTAACCTGTTTTGTTTTACACAAAAAAATGGTCATTTTTACACACAAACGCCCGTTTGTGGCGTTAAAGTGGCCGTTTGTAATAATTGCTCCATAATAGGTAAAACTATTATGTTTTTCCTATTCTTTTTCTTTAGTCAACTGATATGAAGATATTTAGCCTACTTTCAATTTTTGAATGCATGAACCAAATTTAACCAAACTCGGTACACATATAGTACTAAGTAAGTAAACCTGATTTATATAGTTTTCGATCACACCGCACACCGGGCACTTATTTTCCAAATTGCTTCCATTTTAAAATTTAGGGCGATATGTCATATCTCGAAAACCATTCAACCTATATAAACCAAATTTTGTATGCGGACAGCGCAAATTGTATGCATTAAATTCAGAGGTGAATATTGTTTTGGTCCACCATTTTGGATGATAGCGCCACGTGAAAAATAAAGCATTTTCGCCAAATTCGGCACATAACTAATACTATGATTGGCCAGCTGAATGTAAATAATTGAACTTAATTAGACACTTATTTCAAATTGGTGGCCATACAACTATTTTAGGTTTATTTGGTACAACCACCATACAGTTCGACCAATTTCAATCCAATTGCGTACGGTGACAGTATCTATTACAAGCATCATATAAGCCAAACAACAACCAATTTTGTCCACTATTTTGTAAGATAGCACTACATGATTAAATATCGCTTTTATGTTATATATCTAAAACTACTAAACCAATTTTCTTAAAATTTGACAAGTTAGTAATACTATGATAGACCTCGTGGTTTAAAGTAAATTAACTATATAAAACACGTATTTTCTAAATGGCTGCCATACAAATATTTTAGGAAAATTTTGTACAACTACCATAAAATTTGCCCAATTTCAACCAAATTTTGTACGCTAACGGTATTTATTACAAGCATCATATAAGCTACACAACAACCCTATTTGTTCGCCGTTTTGAAATATGGTATCGCTGTTTCTTACTTGCTTACACATCAGCCACTCACATGTACATAGTTCTGCATCGGACATCACACAACGTTAGTACAAACGTAATGAGAGCCTCACTTCTCGCTCGTAAGTGATCACAATATGATCGCTTTTTCTCGTTCCCAAGGTCGTTGTTGGCTCATGCTGCTTGCGCTGAGAGTTTACAGCATATCATGCGACAGCCACTGTAGAACACTGTAGAACTTCCACCTTTTCTGAAGCACTGTTATTCCTCCACCTCGTGCAAAAAAATCTTAACTGCATTGTAAAAGAAATTTTCAATTTTTACTGAGAAATCGTTTGTAATTTTACAAATGTTTGTAACAGTGCAAAAATTTATCTTGTAAATTGCTTTTTTATAAAACTACAAGAGCCATGTTTGTAATAGACCTCAAGAAATGTTTGTACTAAATTGACCCGTATCCACCAGCTCAAGCAAAATGGTGGACAGCCAATAACGTAAAACCGTACACAACTGTTTTTACAAAAACCCAGGGTGATGCAAAGTGCGCAATAGCGTGCAAAAAAAAAAGTATATATATTGCAGTTCAAATAACGTAAAACACTTTAAATACCCCAAGTAATCGTAATGAAACAACAATTTTTTTTAAAACCCTTAACGCTATTTTTTATAAAATGTTATTATTTATGTTTATGTTGCACATCTACACGGAACACATAAAATGAAATTAATACTTTATTCTTAACCGAATAACTTAACTAATATTTCGTAGGTATTTACAAATATACTTAGTACCAAATTTTTGTCAAGCTCATAAGTCAAATTAAGGGTGTGGGATAAAATCCCAAGGCATATAAGTTCAAGTCCCTCTGCTGGCAAGGTGTAAATGTTTTTTGTAAATTATATTNTAAAATCCCAAGGCATATAAGTTCAAGTCCCTCTGCTGGCAAGGTGTAAATGTTTTTTGTAAATTATATTTTCAAAATATTTTTCTCCTTATTCTCTGTTTTCAATTCTAGAAGAAATTAAAAAATTTTATGCCTACGTTTTAGTAATGAAAGTGGTAATGCAAGCCTATCATTTGTAGTAGTATATATGCAATAGGTTTTGCAGATTTAAAAGAAAACAGTTTGTAGTTGTACAAAGGATATTCTTGGTGACTGGGTTTCCAAGGAATTTTCTTGTACAAGTGCAAAAGAATTTTCAGTGTAGGTCTAGAAAATTACATAGAAGGCACAACGCACGTCATTTGTGAGGACACTGTTTAATAATATTTTAGATGAGAACTATTTCTTAGTGGACATTACCCACACACCTATTTTCTGTCTGTTTTAATAATATTCATTATAAATTAAATAATATCACTTATATATAAAATATAAGTAAAATTTCAATTTAACCAAAAAGATACATGAAGTATCTAGGAAACAACCAAGTACATAATATAAGGGGTGATATTAAAAGTTTTATTCAAAAAATGTGAACAAATCCGACGACGAGAAAGGCAGGAGCTATTGACGAGACGTAACAGTGACTCGTTCTAACAGTTTAAGCGAGCCAATAAATTCACAGGCCGAATTACGCGAGAGCATATACGCCGAATAAGCTCTGTTCCACGAGCAAACGAGGATTTAGTTAACGCGAACACAAGGACAAACGAGGGTTGAATTACGAGCGCAGACTGCCGCGATTAAAGGCAGTTTTACGCGCAATATCGAGGCAAGAGGGACTGAAGGCTACAGTTTCAGAACGTTTACCACTAGGGGAACAGGAGAACCGTAGGCAGCAANATCGAGGCAAGAGGGACTGAAGGCTACAGTTTCAGAACGTTTACCACTAGGGGAACAGGAGAACCGTAGGCAGCAACGAGAAAAGTGTGGGAATGAGACAGAATGTGTCAAGACTTCCATTGTAGCACATTAAGATTAGGTAAATCAACGTAATTGCAAGCAAATTAGTTATTTAGTATGTATTTTCATAACGGAGTAGTAGAATCAATTTGGCAAAGTTCCGTACCTCCAAACCAAAACGTATTACATAAGGAGCTAATATCGCTAAATGGCTAAATAAGTCATATATATTGACCTAACCAATAGCTGGTCGATGTAACGTTTAATTGGCGAATCGTTGAAACTCATACTTTTCTATCTCCTTGCATTAATTGTTTTGTGGAGTGCATTAGCTATAGAAAATCAGTAATTATGACGCAAGTTATCAGCTAGAAATATCTTATCAGTTTTGTGCTTTTACACATATTGGTTTATGTGAGTTTTTTATTTCACCGGGTAGTATTACATAAATTCTTCTGTAAGCCTGCCAAGCGCTCCTCCATCACTAAGAATCGTTTAAGTTTTACAAAAAGTTAAAATTTTTATCATATTTTAATTTTTTATACTTTTCCCGGATTGATAAAACAACTTACGGAGGGTTTTAGAGTGCTTTCTTTGCAGAACAACGAAAACTACTAACAATTGTGAAATAATAGACGATTTAATTGTAACTGGGATAGCTGTATTTTCACTTTGTATATCAAAGGTTTATCTGGATACTTCCTAAACTGAACAGTTTTGATCTGTTTAGGTTACAAAATTATAGATTTAAAAATGAACTGAGGTCTTAAAAGTGAAGGCTAAGGCAAAGCAGGCCTACATACGAGTCTAAAATAATGCTCGTAAAAGGAAACATTTTATTGTAATTCAAATGAAAGCACTAGTCGAGAGCACAACCAATCGTCTAATGACGTAATTATATAATACTTTGGATATGTGTGTGTGGAAGAAATTTTTACATTTGCCGACATTTTAGGAAAATAAACACTTTATGGAAAAAGTATGCAAGTAATTTCTGACACTGTCAACTAAAATTTGAATAACAACTTAAGTAGCATTGTTATTGTTTTAAGATCTACATATAACCGCCTTCTGGTACGAACTGGCATGTTACATGTTCTGTCTAGCGAGATCTCTAAGCAAATTCATAGGACGACACTGAAATCTTTACACTGTGGCAACAAAAGTCATGGGGTACCTCCTAATAACGTGTCGGACTTCCTTTTGCCCGGCGAAGTGCAGCAACTCAACGTGGCATGGACTCAAGTCGTTGGAAGTCCCCGGCAGAAATATTGATCCATGCTGCCTCTATAGACGTCCATAATTGCGAAAGTGTTGCCGGTGCAGGAGTTTGTGCACGAACTCACTTCTCGATTATGTCCCATAAATGTTCGATGGGATTCATGTCGGGCGATCTTGGTGGCCACATCATTCGCTGGAATTGTCCAGAATGTTCTTCAAACCAATCGCGAATAGTTGTGGCCCAGCGACATGGCGCATTGTCATCCATAAAATTTCCATCGTTGTTTGGGTACATGAAGTCCATGAATGGCTGCAAGTGGTCTCCAAGTAGCTGAACATAACCCTTTCCAGTCAACGATCAGTTCAGTTGGACCAAAGGATCCAGTCCATTCCATGTATAAACAGCCCACACCATTATGGAGCCACCACCAGCTTGTACAGTTCCTTGTTGACAACTTGGGTCTATGGATTTGTGGGGTCTGCGCCACACTCGAACCCTACAATCAGCTCTTACCGCCTGAAATCGGGACTCATCTGACCAAGCCACGGTTTTCAAGTCGTCTAGGGTCCAACCGATATGGTCACGAGCCCAGGAGAGGCGCTGCAGGCGATGTCGTGCTGTTAGTAAAGGCACTCGAGTCGGTCGTCTGCTGGCATAGCCCAGTACACTCAAAGTTCACCGCACTGTCCTAACGGACACGTCCGTCGTACGTCCCACATTGATACCTGCGGTTATTTCACGCAGTGTTGCTTGTCTGTTAACACTGACTATTCTGCGCAAACGTCGTTGTCTCGGTCATTAAGGGGAGTCGGTCGGCCACTGCGTTGTCCATGGTGGGAGGTTATACCTGAAATTAGGTATTCTTGGCACACTCTTGACACTGTGGATCTCGGAATGTTGAATTCCCTAACTATTTCCGAAATGGAATGTCCCATGCGTCTAGCTCCAATTACCATCCCGTGTTCAAAGTCTGTTAATTCCCGTCGTGCGGCCATAATCACGTCAGAAACCTTTTCACATGAATCACTTGACTACAAATGAAAGCCCAACCAATGCATTCCCCATTTATACATTTTGTACACGGTACTACTGCCATCTGTATATTTGCATATTGCTATCCCATGACTTTTGTCACCTCTGTGTATTTAGATTTAAAATCAGGAGCACATACAAATGACAAAATATAAAAATTATGCAGCAATGAGGAAACTGTGGAGAAGGATTTTTCTACGAGTTCTACAAGCTCTGGGACGTTGCGATTGGAAATGTGTTATGCAACGAAAAATTGGAAACCACTTGAGATTGAGCAACGAAAATTGGCATACAGGTAAATGTTTACGAGTCACGTTTCTAAAAGGAGCGGTGTTATGGAGAAAACATAATTTCATATAGTAAATAGGGGTTGGCACCCTCCAATTTCTTTGAACTTTGCAACCCTGCGCTTGGAGCAAATTGACATGACGTGTTAGTTTCAGAGTTAAAAAAAAAGGCAATATGGAAGGTTGCAATGCTTCAAGGCTTCTTCAACCCTCAGAAATCATTTCAGGCCCTATGTCGTATAGTTGGGGTACATTGATATAAGTGAACTTGTTAGTTATGGGACACCAGTGAACACCTACCACTTTAAGTACTGGGTCTGTGTCTTGATAAAAGCTTCTGAGATCCCTCACGTTGCTCAAATGGCATATCTAATAAGTAGGAACCTGGAAAATTTTCGAGTTCAATGACCTGTGGGCTAGACTCTACAGTCTTATGTACAAATATGCGGATATTAACTGCACATTGGTTGTCTGCGGTCATAGTAAAAGGCGGCAGATGGCCCAGCGTTCTCCAGGAGGTGTCAAACACCGTGTGGACCAATGGCTAAAGTTATATAAACACGCTTATTTTGAATTCTAGCTTCTCTCAAAGTGAATCCTCGAATTCTTCAGGTCTCTACTTATAAGACAGTGGGATTGTTGCAGGACCATTTTCTCAGTTTATAACCGCCTTGTTCTAGCAAAGACACAAGCTCCAACTTCAGTTGTACAGTATATTTTATAGAGTTGGCCCCAGTAACTATGTTATCAACAAAGGAATTTCTTAACAATACTTGAAATATATGAGCTTCATCAAGTGCCAACTTCTGTAAAATCCTCAAAGATTAGTAAAGCGAAGATGCAAGTTCATAGGTGACAGTGTTCAACTGGCAAACACTCACCTTTTCTTCTGTAGAGTGGTGCCATAGTATACGCACATTTTAAAGGCAATTCTGGAATTCTAAAATACAGGGAAATTTACGAGCAAATTTACCCTTGGAAAAATTTGACCCCAGACTGGTACCTCACACTCACTCCACCGCCCTAACAACACCCACCCTCTTGCCACAATCCACCCAGTCACAAAAATTCGAGAATAATAGCAAAAAAATCGAAAAATTCATTCTAAAAACTGAAGAACATATAACGTTAACCTCACACTCATCCCACCACCCTCACCACACCCCCTCTCCGCAAACCACCACCTAGCAATTATCATATAAAATCGAGAAAAATTGCCAAAAAATTCTAAAAATAGAGGAACATATAATGTTACCCCCTCCCCACAGGTTCAACACCTTCATCCCAACCATTAACCCCTACCCTTATCTACCCACCTTCCAATCATATAAAATCGAGAAAATCGCCAAAAAAATTTACTATAAAATGACGAAAAATGTATCCTACATTGATGACCCCTGACCACTATGTTGGTTATTGACCACTTTGAAATCGACCCCAATGACTTTTAAAACGAAAAATCGAGAAAAAAAATTGTAAAAAAGCGAAATACGCTAATAAAAGTTTAGGAACATGTTACATTACTGACTCAGACACCCATGTTGGATGCTGGTGACCTTGACCTTGACCCCAATGGTCTTAAATTTAAAAGTCGAAAGAAAGTGTTAAAAAATCGAATAAATTAAAATAAATCATCAAACATATTACGTGACTGACTCCAGTACCCATGTTGAATGTAGGCGGGCGTAACCATGACTTCATTGACTTTCAACTCGGAAAATCAAGAAAAAGTTGCTAAAAATCTTTTAAAATAAAAAAAAAATTATCGAGGAAAAAATTCCATACCTATTACAACAAACCAAGTTGGATATATTAGTGACACTGAGGTTCGATTCTCGTAAAAATTGCAGAGCACAGCCTCCCGTAGTATGACAATCAGCAGTATACTGAACCCCCAACTCTACATTTCTTTGGCTATATAACCGATAAATCTTCCGACCCACAAAGCGAATTATTGACTTTACATAACACACATACCTTCCACCCATGCCCCAAGCCATCAATGTCAATTTTGTAACAATCCACGGAAAACGAAACCTCGCATGCAAGCTGCCACGGGAAAAATTTCATTGTCTCGACTTCTATGTAGGTTTAAATATGTTAGTCAGAATTTTTTTTTATGTGTATATTTGACAAATGCAAGCCCTTAATACGAGTAGTAGCAACGTGCCCAAGTCATGTTATAATCATGGTATGGATCAGCATCTGACAACACTTTTATAGACATACTTTGCGTTAATTTAAATACTAATAGTGCTAGTCCTTTGAGACTTGGAATGTACGAGGGGGATAAACAGTATTGTATCCCATGCCCTTATTGAACAGCAATACATCTCAATCTTTCGATCAATCCTAATCCTTCGATCAATCCTAATGTATCCCATCTTTCGATCAATCCCAATCCTACGATCAATCATCCTAATCCTTCAATCAAACCCAATCCTTCGCATCAGCTCCGCAATCTTCCTATCAATCTCAAATCTTTCCATCAATCCTCCATCTTTACATCAATCTTTCGTCCAATAATTCGATCAATGATCAATCCTTGGTCCGTCCGGGGGTGTGTCTTCTGCCTCCATCCATACAAATTAAAAAAAAAAAATATTCAATCGCTAACTGTCTCCACACACTAGTATTGGACAACAACATTAATGTTTTGTAAGCAATTCACTATTAATACATTTTTATACTTAAATACTTCATTAATATTTTGTGCGTAGAGGTGCACTTTAGTAAACGAGTGCTCATAGAACCACTTTAAAGTTATGAGGGATAAAATGATACAACACAACCTAATAAATTAAAACACAACTTTATTATTTAAAATATTCATTATTTTGCAATCACAATTTCAGAAGAATGCAGTTCACCACATCGTGTGATATAATCTCTCCCCTTCAGTTCACTTATGATTGAAGATATCTCAATAATGTGTGAGAGATCCCCGTGTTATTGCAGGTCAATCAAATGTCTGAGTTTATCAACAAGTTGATTCGCGTCTTCGGGAAATAGGTAGCCTGTATTCTCAACGTCTTCTGCCTTCTTCATGTCGCTCGTTTCAGCGAATGTGGCCGAAGGCTGTGTCAGAGCAACGAGAAAATCGCCGTTGTCTTCAGCACTATCACAGCCTTCACGTTCACCTTTGCTGTCTTCGTGGTCGTCTTCACTTCCTGTTTGATCCTCAATATTAAGTTTACTTTTCTNTCTTCACGTTCACCTTTGCTGTCTTCGTGGTCGTCTTCACTTCCTGTTTGATCCTCAATATTAAGTTTACTTTTCTTTGTAGGAGTCGCGCGGTCATCATCAGCATTTAGAGCCGAGGTCCGTTTATTTTGAAGTTCGTCTAGTTCACGCTGTTATGGCCGTCAAGAATAAAGGACAGGCATATCGACGCCTAGGGAGAGTTGGTCAGCCAGGAAAGCGGAAGTCGAGGGCACGCGGCCAGACTATATAAACGCTGAGACAACATGGTTGGGGGTCGCCATTGCTGCAAGACTCCTGCGGACGTTGGTTGCCGAGGCGCGGCCGCTGCGGACGATCGACGCCGCCTACGTTTGACTTTCCAGGCGGAGCGGGCCTGTACTACTGTTACTGTCATATGGAACGTTAAGAAAAATGTAGAACCACTTATCAAAATTTTAGATTATCCTCTGAAGATGCCGTTGACCCATGGGTTTACTCAGAGTCCTGCCATCTCCCTCAACATTGCATTCCGTTGCTGCTTCAAACTAGTGTTTCATTCCACGTCAGTTGCCTGTGTTCCCCACCTCGTAAGCCCGTCAGTAGCTTATTAACCCCTGCTAAAGTTTATTCTACTCAGTTTGGGAAGGTCAGTGCTAATGGTTTGGCAAATAAAAGTTTTCGTCGCAAAGTAGCATCGGTGTTTCATGAATATCATATTTTCTCCGTTTTGTATACAAACAAATGGGGTATTTAAAATTTTAAAACAAATCTAATTGTGTAAAAACTTCCTATTTGTATTTGGTTAAACCACGCCAAGAATAAACATATTTCTTCGCAATTTATTGAAAATATAATGAAACACGTCCATAATTGTTTACTTTTCGGTCGTAAAACTGCTTCTAGCAAAATGTTTTCTTAAAAATAGTTACTTAATTTAAATGTTAAAACTGAATTAAAAAATTTATTTTGTTGACAACTATATTTATTTCGCTCTTAAATTCGTGACTTTTTTTTTACTAAAAATAAGTATGTATATGATCCCTCAGTGTTATAGACATTTGAATTTTTACCTTTTAATTTTGTAAACACAATTGGAAGGCGTGGTCATAAGTTACAAAATAGAGTTAATAGATTTTAGCTGGGGCAATTATATACAGCGCAATTCGGACCAAACACAAACTTTAACACACAAAAATTAAAATTTGCTTATCAACTGAACTTAAGAGAGAAATCTTTGGAACATCGGCGCTCCTTGCGGTGGAAATTTTTCCTACGTCAAACACTTCTGTAAAGAATCCAGTTTTGTTCCCAAACTGAGAAGAATAAACTTTAGCCCCGTTTAATGTACAGCCACGAACGTCATTCCCCCACCCTCCCTTTCCCACCACCGCAATTGTCAAGCTGCCCTTGCGCACATGACGTTTAGCCTTGTGATGCGGGGTGGGTCGGTTACAGTTAGCATAACGTAGCCGGATCCATCTCTAGGGTCCGTCTCACAACCGATCAACTCATCCCTTCGGCCGCATTCACAAACAATTAGTCCATATCATATGTCCACAATTACGCTCTGTTCGTAGCCACGCTGTTGACATGTTAACGCGATTAATTACACAGCAGGCCCACAATTATGCTATTAATGTTGTCGGATAACACACCTCGCGTTCAGCACGGCTATTAACATGATTAACTTACTTGTCTGCCGCATTGAGCTGAATTTGTAACCAAGAACTATTAACCTACGTCTTGTCAGTGGTTCACATATGTTAACTATGGGTTTTAATCGTCTGCTTTAATTACCATAAGAAACAAAATGTTAAAGAGCCATTAAATAATTTTGTGGGGGTTCATCCTGACAATTTACTATTTTCTGGTGAGCACATGGTTATTAGCTGCCATCATTATAAACTGCTGAGGTTATTAAAATGTAGCTGTACTTACCAGATCAAATCTGGCAAGATTACTCTTAAAATCATTTTTCGAGTCGGGCAATAAGGAGAGAATTATGATATAAATCTACCGCCACTCCCATGGAAGGTCTTGCCATATACGTAAATTAAAAATCTAGCTGGGCTTCATAAAAGTTGGAAGTAGCCATAAATGGACTTTAGATTGTGTGTGATGAGTAAGTACATTGACACGGAATATATTAAGAATACAGAAGTTAAATAGTCCCTTTCATTGTTAACCTCAGTCGCGCACTCCAGCTAAATGGCGTTACTGGCTAGCAACATACCGCAACGCCGTTCGCAAATATTCCTTTCGAGGCGGAATGTTTCGCAGAGCACAGTAGCTAATGAGATGTAAGGCTCACTGTCAGAGCCTCGCTGCAGCCAATCGGCAATTAGATACGCCTACATAAAGAGAACCAGTACGTCATTTTACTTATCTGTGCTTATATACACTCTAAGAAAATTGATTCACAGTTTTCTGTACGACAGAGAAAATTACTTCTTTGAAACAGTTTTGTTTACAGCAACACAATATTGCTTTAATTGCTTCAAATAAATGTTTTCTAATATTTTTTTTTTGTTTTACGGAATTACTGCCTTCCCTTATAACCAAGAAATAAACGTCATTTGAGCTGCTTTTGTTAACAGCAAAGAAATCTCACTTCTTACCAAATGTAATAGTTTGGAGGTACTCAAGGTATTCAATAGTATGTTTTAGTTTTCAGTACGTAATTGTTGTCACGACGAAACATTCATAAACTGATATATTATGCAGTTATGAAACTGCAACTCAACTAATTTACAGTCTTCCTGCAGACGTTTAATGTCACTCTGAAGCGTAGCAAATCCCCTAATGACCAACATAAATTCTTTTCAAGAGTTGAAATATTCTGTCCCCATGTTACTACCTTACGTAACCTACCTAACATATATCATCTACCAACCAAAAATTATCTTAGCACAGTAAGATGATGTTTTTGTACACTGAAGGAACACTTTCTTTGCGGCAACACATAATTTGTTGCCACAAAGAAAAGTTTGTTGGAATGCGAACTACTGCAAAGTAGGTTCACCACAATCACAATTTGTATTTTATCTATATAATAATGACCATTATAACATTTCATTGTGGTTTAAATAGTTCAGCAAACGTCTTTGTAGTAATGTCAGTTACACTGTGAAGAAAATTTGGGCTCTGAGAAGCAATCGTTATTAGTATATAAGAGAGAAGCAAGAAATCTTTCAAAATTATATTATCTGAAGGAAAAAAAAAACGATAACGGTATAGGGATTGGAACCTGCAACCCACGTGTTACTAGTCTATAGTCCTTCACCACACGCCCACATTTTATTTCTGTATCGAAACAACTTTTGATAAGTACATTATGTCACGTAGTAACATGGGCCATAATATACTGTCACCTCTTTGTTGAAAAAAATGTAGGTTAATGATTTGGAGAATCACTTCAATTCCAGAATGACATAAAACATCTGCCCGAGGACTGTACATTTGCTCAGTTGCTGTTTCGTAAATCAGAAAATATTTTGTTTTGTGGGTTTGCGTCGAGGCAACAGTTACGTACTCAAAACTACAATATACGAAAGAAAGCCTTTAACGCCGTTAAAATGTTACCTTTGCTACGATGTAACATTTCTTTACTGCAAACAAATGCAACTCAAAAAATGTTTTTTTTTGCGCTAAAGGAAGGTTATATTGCCATAAAACAGAAACGTATCAAGAAAACATTTATTAACAGCAAACACCAGTTTCTGTAACTTTCTCTTTGAACCAAAACAATATTCTGTTACTGTAGGAAAAACAGTCTCAGAGAATTGGTTTACTTTGCCATAAAGAAAACTTAGTAAAGAATGTTTAGTGTGTGTGTGTGTGTGTGCGTGTGTGTGCGAGCGTGTGTGTGTGTGCGTGTGTGCGTGTGTGTGCGTGTGTGCGCGTGTGTGCGTGTGTGCGCGTGTGCGTGTGCGTGTGCGCGTGTGCGTGTGCGTGTGCGTGTGTGTGTGTGTGTGTGTGTTAGGGCGTTAGGCTAATAACATAGGGGACACGGATTCCAGTCTCGGACTCACCAGCCGTACCGACGTATATAGAGCCTCTCCTTTTTCACAGTTCAGTACGATACCATCAAATAAGAAAATAAAGTTTTTTATGCCATATCTCACGGACCAAACAACCTATTTCCATCAAATTCTTCATACAAGTAGCGCTATGTTAGGCCATGTAAAATTACAGGTTTTAAGTGCCGGAGTCACTCATTTTCTAAATAAAGGCTCCGTTAATATTTTAGGTTAGTAAACCCTATCTTTCGAAACATTAGACCGATTAAATCCGAAATTGATTTTCCGAATCTGACCTCCGTAATGCAGTTGATTGCAAACTAGCTTATTGTATGAGGTTTTCTGGGTTCAAGTCCCGGGTAAGGCATATGTGTATTTTTAATTGTGACACTACTGCTGCATAAGTTTCTGGCTTCATTTCTAAAGTTATTGCTTTCAAAGACAAGTCTAATCCTTCCTACCAGCTAAGCTTTTAAGAACGTATTTAAAAATCAATTACACCCATGTTGAGGAAATTTTGATCATTAATTATTTTAGTAACGTCTTTTTAAAGTTATGTATTATCAATAAATCATACTATTTCATTAATAACTAATATAGATAAAAACAGTGAGAAGATAGGTGTGTTGGTAATGCGTAGTATGAGATAGTTCTTATGCAGGATATTATTAAACTGAGTGCACAAGTTTCTGGTCCGCTGTCCCTTTGGTGTAATTTTCTGCACTAGGATAAGTTTTTTTTCATGAGGCGGAGGGATATGCCAAAAGTAGAACTTTAACAGGGCTTCAGAAAAATTGGAAGCTACAGTCAATGGACTACAATTTAATGTACACATTTTTATTAAATAACAACTGACAAAAACTTACGGTAACACTCTTTTGTTGGTTAAGGGTATAGCACTCCCTAATTGCCTCATGACGGGCAATGTTATCACCCGGTAAATGTTCACAGATGGCAGATATCAAATTGCGCACACATTTTCCATGCTATTGTTTTATCATACGTGGTCTCTGATTTTTTTGCAGTTAGATATTTGGAAACTAAATACGAAATGTTGTCCTATATTTTAAAGTCTTATTCAAAGAGTAATTTTTATATTTGTGGCCATCGAATTTATAAAAAATATTTTTCGTTTGTTTTACGCAGATTGGATTAAAGATTGGTGTATTTTTACGTATTTACATACTTAATAATTCCGCAGATTTTTCACTTGATTGGCTCATTAATAAAGTGAGAGGGTGAATACAATGTTAATACTGCATATGGCAAAATAATACAAAATGGGCAGATAAGCATATCTTAAGCAGGGCTATTCCTGAAGTTCGGGATAACCCTGGAAAATAAATAGGTTTGTCAGGGAAAATGTTACAGATTTAAAAGTCTAACACAGTCTGTATTTGGAGAACAGTGTTAGAATTTTATGATAAAGGAAAAAATTCGAAGAACAAAAAAAAAAAAAACTTACGTCAGAAATGAGCGTAAAAAATGTTTATACGGTGACAACAAGTTATATGGCAGAATTGTTGAAAATTGCCTGTTTTGCTATAACTTTATGAGCTATTTGAATAACAGGCTAAAATTTTAAGGTAAATGAATGATATTACAACTGCGCGGTTTTAAAACCTACAGAAAATGCGTGTCACTCAACAGTTTGGGCAGAGTAAACCTATATTTTACCTGGACAAAACTCTGCCCCCACAAAAAAAACCGTCACAAGACTGCAGCGGTGAGAGCACTGAAACTTCCCAAGNCAGCCCCCTCCTGAAGTAAATATGGAAAGAAGATGGTATTCTCTTCCTTGTTTCCGTTCGAGTTTAATTTTACGAATTCAAAGAAGTCGTTACGATTTTATCGTCGTGGCAACTGAATGCAACGATGTAGCCTTCTTCCTCTTACTCTCCTGAGAAACTTGTCGTTTCTTGTTTTTATTGGAACTAGCTTTTGTAACTTAATTTTTCGCTGAGAGAGAGAGTGTGTACGAGGGACAATGAACTTTCTATTAAACGATCAATTTCAAACTGAAAGGGACGTAAAGCATTTGTATGCGCTTGTCATATGTGGAAGTGCTGATACCTCGCCGAAGCACTTGAGCTAAACTGACGTCATGCGTGATCTGTTTTGTGCATGACAGTCTGTAAAAATTCGCTAGTCGCTATGTCACAAAAACAAAAAAAAAACTCTATTTAACCTCACGCTAGATAAATAGTTTTGAATAATTGCCATTAATATCCAGGGAAATTTTCGTATTAGGCTTCTACGAATATTCTCTGATAGCGTAACAACTGTATATAAAAATTCTATTCAAAGGTATTTTCCTTAGAGTAGCAGGCTACTAAAGAGTACGCAAAACACTTCATAATATTCAGGTCATCTACATCGAAGACAATCAAAGATGCACAAATTCCTACATTTATTTAGCAAAGAAATAAATCGTTACATAATCCATTTAGTGACTTAAATTTAATATAAGTGCCGCTGTTTCTGCTTTTCTACGCATAAGTGAAAATTGCGTGGTCATGAAAAAAAAAACTAATCAAGATAGTCTACTTATGTCTGAGAAAATACACGTCGAAAAGTCGAAGCAAGTTCTGAAACAGACTTGCCTCGAAATGCCTTAATCATTATGGCACCGGCCGCGAATAATACTTAATACAATATAAAATGAAATACATACTTTTACATTAAAATCTTTTTTATTTTTTTTTATTTGCGTAGTAATAGAAGGTGGTTGTTTTTTTATTTAGGTAAATACGTATATATTAGATTTTAATATATTAAAAATTTCTTATATCATAAAAAAATTACTAAGTATATTTTTTGTTATAAAACCTCCATTTTGCCTCCCCAAAATCAATATTTTGCATTCTCAACAAATTAAATTTCTCATATCATACTTCAAATTCTGGTTCATATATTCTATTTTCATAAAATAATATACCTAACTCTAAGGTGATGAACATTGTCACCTACAAAATTAATGGCAGTACGCGAGGAGACCCTAATACATTTTCAACAAACGTCGAGATATCTAAAACAAGAAGAACAAATGCGCACATCAACCAAAGAGAAAGGCTAGAACGACCCATGAAAACATTAAGAGGCCCAACAGATGGGAAACTGGTATTTATGTCTTAGACCCTACACTTAAGCCGATGAAGTGGTCCGTGTGAGCATATCCTCTATTTTACGAGCAACGCGAAACAGACGCGTGCCAAAGCAGTATTGCTATTAACGATTTTGTTACCAGAGTTCAACGACGCAAGTTCTGTCCTCGTTTCGCATCTCTTCCTTCTATTAGTTTACGATGCATTTTTACGACAGTCTTGATTGAGTTTTCTTTTAAGAACTCGATTATAGTAACTCTTTAATATAGAATTCTTTGCGGCCTGCCAAACTGTCACATGCAGGCGTGTTAAACTCAAATGGAAAATCGTGAAAAAAAAAAAAAATCTATTAAAATCGATACCAATAGTCGAGTAGTTTTTTTTACAGCGGCTATGGATAAAAGAGTAGTTGTAAACTCGTTTTATAACAGACAGTACTCCGTGGTAGCAATTTAAATATAATTAAGTATTTGTAGATATGGATGAAGTAATTTTCTCGCTGAAATTTCCTGTATTCGCCTTCTAATAATCAGTTAAAACATAATAGTTACTCATTGCGCAATATGTTCATCACTTTCGAAGTTAAGCGTAGCGTGATACTTAGAGAATCTTTGTTAAGTTTTAACGTCGTTATTATTAAAGGAGCAACGCGCTTCCTACGTATGGCTATGTACTCCATTTTATTTTGCCGCGCAGTCGGTTATTTACAACCAAAGTACTCCAATTATAGCATACTGCCGCTTAAACAGTCGCAGAAGATAAGGATATTGCAGTCGAATGATACACAAATAAATTTATGATTGCAGATTCTATACCCATTCGATTATCTGTTCTAACTTGAAACGGGACTGAACGTATTTCTCTATATTCCAAAAGATTCGAAAACCCGAACATGCTATCAATAATTAGTTAATTAACACCTTACTAATTAAGTACTACAGTTTAAAACCCTTTTAATTGAAGATTTTAGTGCAGAAACGAGAAAAATATTTTTGCTTTGTTGGCTGTATATGCTGCAGGGAAATATACGGTGAAACGCTCGCATTCAAAATAAATTGTTTTTTTTTTAATATATCGAGAATGGAAAATATTTTCTTCTTACTATTTCATTTTTTTGGTGTGTTGAAAACGACAGGCCTTTTGTTTGGTAGTATAACAAAAGAAACCGGGAATTTCCGTTTGTCCCGAAGCAGCTGTCGCGGCATTTGCAGCGAAATGCGCAAGCGTACGTATAGAGAAACAGTTCTTTAAAATAATTTCTTTTTGTCAAATCGTAAATGGAACCGGCAGTGATATCGTGAAAACTTGCCTTTATTGTGATCGTACCGTATTACACGTTTACGAACCAGGAGCTGTAGGGCGTCTCATCCCGCGAACTCCAGCCGCACGCGCCAGCAAAATGGCGTCGCTGGCCGGCAATATGTCGGAACGCCGTTCGCCAATCAGCGCCTGGTAATATACTAGTCAGCCGGCAGCCCCACAAACAACATACCCTTCGCAGCACGAAGCAGCCAGTCAGACTCACCACTCCCCATGTAGCGCACAGACATTCAAAGGATATCTGACGGATATCACATTCGGACATTCTGGGTATCCAGAGACATCCAACCATGGCAACATTCACAAGACTACCAAAATATATTCAAATGTCCGCCCAATATCCAAAAGGTAATTTAGATACACTGAAAAGCCAAAAAAACTGGTACACCTGTCTAATATCGTGTACGGCCCCCCGAGCATGCAGAAGTGCCTCAAGACGACGTGGCATGGACTCGACTAATGTCTGAATGTATGCAGGACGCAATTCTCACCATGAATCCCGCAGGACAGTCCACAAATCCAATCTGCGCCAATTTGAGAAAGGGTTGCACGTCTGTCACGTTTAATGATTCTCGTCAGTCGTCGTTTGTCCCGTTCTTTCACGATCTTTTTCCGGCCGCAAAGATGTCGAAGATGTGATGTTTTACCGGATTCCCGATATTCACGGTGCACTTGTGAAATGGTCGTACGCGAACATCCAAATGTTATCGCTACCTCGGAGATGCCATGTCCCATCTCTCGTGCGCCGACTATAACACCACGTTCAAACTCACTTAAATCTTGATAACCTGCCATTGTAGAAGCGGTAACCGATCTAGCTGCCGACCGCATCGCGTTACTCTGATTGGTACCATACCTCTGTTATTTGCATACGCACGTATATACCAGTTTTTTTGGCTCTTCAGTGTATTTGGGATGTCCTATATACATCTTTAGATGTATTCACTTGCCAAAGTAATTACCGTTGGAGGTTGTGTAATATCCAATGGATACCCAGTTAGTGGTACCAACATGTATATACAACTGGATATCCAGACGATATACATTTGAAAGTCACTGAAGCACTTGGATGACTTTCAGATGTTGTGGATCTAATTAGGATATCCGGTGGATATCCTGTGTTACGTGGGTCGTGTCTAAGATTCTCGCACAGCCAATCACATAATGGGTATACCCACATTAAAATAACTTCACCACACTAATTCGACTCTGCGTATTAGTCTACTCGGTGGTATGGTGTATTATCTCTATCGTGCATAATGCACTTAGTCGTTACCGTATGTAGTGCAGTGGAGAGGTTTGGGCGTCTCATAACTTCAAGGTCTTGAGAGCCGATGAAGGTGAGGTATGGGTCGGCACCGGAATGCATGGCTGGGGGAAACGGGAGGTGCCTGAGAAAACCCGTAAATCAGTGGCATCTTCCGGCACGATCCCCACATGCGAAAATCCGGGAATTGAACCCGGCTCGCCTAGGTGGGAGGCGGGCAGTTCGTAACGCTACACCACCGCTGCCCCTCTTACCAGAAGTATTTAGTTCCCTTTTTCCTCAAGCTCAAGGAATTTTCCGTCACATTTTATACAACACATTCGACACTGAGCCAAATTGTGTACTAAAATAATTACTGCCAACAGGCCTGATGCGTCTCACCTGTATGTGTGTGTGAACACACGAACACTTAAGGCGCCCGTCTACCTGGCGCTTGAACTGCGTTGCAGAGTGTTCCCAATACACGTTTTTCAACGAAACTATTGAACGTGCGTCTAACGTGCTGATCTATGAAAAGAACACACACTTCAGACGAGAGCTGTTAAGTACTTTTAAAATATCACGTACGTTAGAAACATCAATTCAGAGTAATCCAAAACCACTAAAAAAACGGCCATTTCAAGGCGCTGTATCTCAAAATGCACGCATCAGATACATACAAAACTACTATAGGCGCCTGCACTGAACTTTCCTAAAGACTTCCCACTAATAAAATAATATGGTCACCGCTGAAAGTCCCATAGGTACACGCAGCACGACGAGAACACTGCACGCCAGTTCAGAGCCTTGCGCTTAGCGGCGATGGCGTACTTGATGAGCGTGGCAGTGTCGCCCTTATCGCTCCCGCGCTTCTCGGCCTAAACGTGGGAAAAAATTCCAGGTATACGAGGGCCTTAATTGGCTATTGTACGTTATTTACGTCACATCCCAGTTTCTCTCACCCACTCAAGACTCACCAGCTGTACCGATGAATTTCTTTGATAAGTCCCCTGAGTTGGAGGGTGTGGCCAGTATGACGTACATCTGTAATACTAGTCGCAACCCGTGGCTACACTATAAAAATATTGTGTAATTTTACACATGTGGTAGCAATGTTACCACTGTGTAATTTTACACATACATATGTCCATGTTTATTTTAATCTACGTCCACGTAAATTTATCCTACAAATAAGTTAAATAACACGAACACTGTACAACTAATATTACATTGAATGGTGTAAAATTACAATTACTATGTAGCAGAAAATAAACAGCAACATTCGTGTATTTAATATCCACGGCAAGTAAATTTACAAAATCATCGGAATGGTAATTTCCCCGCAGTGTCTTTTTTCACTTACAAAAAAGTAAAATCACAGATTCACTATAATTGTAAATACCCAATTTATGTAAATCTTTCAGTGTTTTACAGAGTAGTATTACCGACAGTATATGTTATTTTCCAACTGTGTCGCGCTAAGTCAACTTTTNTCTTTCAGTGTTTTACAGAGTAGTATTACCGACAGTATATGTTATTTTCCAACTGTGTCGCGCTAAGTCAACTTTTCCGTTAATTTACTCTAAATGTAACTGTGTAGTTGACAGAGTTATAAAAATAGAATCATGAAAATGTGGATAAGAACTGACTTCAGATATAGAACGTGTTGTAATATGCTAATGTTAGCATATCCCACCAATAGGAGTTAAATTTTCCTTTTGAACACACAAATGGAGTTCGAAGTAGTTATTCTCCCTACCGCTAGATCGCATGTTTTAACAAATACATGTAAGTACTATTGAATTGCTAGGAACATTAGTGTAAAATTACAAATACTGTACACTTTTAGCAAATTACACATAAAAATTTAAAATTGCCAAAATTTGTCTGCAAGTAAACTGTTACAGATACTCAAGAATGTAATGCAAGTTTACACACGCACGGTCATTGTAAAATTACACAAACGAACATGCACAACTACACTAACATTGAATGTTTATACAACCACCACGTAGCAGATATAATATACAATTAAGGTTATTAATACAAAGAGGAGTGTTTTTATAGATGCTTTAAAATGTGTAAATTAACAGCAACATAATTTTACTAGGCTATACATTAATTTATATTCACAAAAGACTTGTAGTACTCTCTGGTGTAAAATTACACCCACTGTAGTTGTTTTTTTTTTTTACAAATTACACATATTAAAATGTAAAATTACAAAAAAATATGTATGTGTAAAGTTAAGTTTATTTTTAAGAGTGTAGTGTTGTAAGTTCATCGTGCTCAGAGACGTATTTAATATTTAAGCAGTTTTATTTGGGACGAAACATATTTTCTGAAAGGCACATTTTCTACTTTATGCTCCATGTTTACGAAAGTAAAGAATTAAGTTTAGGAGGTAGGTGCATAACTTTTAAAAACTCAGGGATTAGTAAACTGTTTCCCACAAGGTATACGGACATCGTTTTGATTGTGTTAAATGTATCGATGTTTAGAAAAAGTTGCACGTACAATAACATTTTTAATGTTTGCTGCCTGGGATACGCTTCTGAAAGCAGAAAATTTGCCTGTCCAAGCTCCGCCCGAACATAATACGCTATAACTTCTCATTTTGCTCAACGTTCTTCGTGTGTCACAGACAACCGCGTGCTAAAAACTCTCAGCAATCACCTTATTGTCCGGCTTCACAGTGGCAAATGTACGCAACCACACGTAATTGCAATGGCAGCAACTTGGGAAAGCTTTTCGGTATTTAAATAAAGACTGATAATAATCTTCATGCATGTTTCCAAAATTATATCCAGAATCACCATCACAACAATCAAAATCACGTGAAAAAATAGTAGATTGGACGTTTTTACTATTACTTCGTAGTTATATATATTAAATCCAGGTCGGAGGAAGCGCATTAAAATTTCAAATCATTATTAACAGAATGTGTTAACTTTCAGTCCATATCACGTGGATTTTGAAAGTTTAAGTTTAATTAGCAATGTATTTTTTAAACCATTTTGGATACAAGTCCAAGTCCAAGTTACTATTTCAAAATGCGCAAAAAATGTGCTGGCGATATACCCAAGTGACGATAGCGTCAGTGCGTGGAAAATTGAACGTTTAATCTATACAAGACGCAATATTGGACAGCTTGTAATACTTAAATTCATTTGTGCAATTAATTTTTAGGAGAGAGAAAATCTGTGAAGTACGATTATCAACTATATAGATAGTTACAAATGGAAAGTTTGTTATCGCCATCAGGACGCCAGAAGGTTGGATAACTAATGGATTGTCGCGTGCCGGTTTAGGGATTATAGCACGACATTGGCTCACATCCATCACCCCCTCACACCACCCCTCGCCTAGCGCACTTTGCTGGCGCCTTCATGGCGGCATGTGGAACCACAGGCAGGTGGAAAATTTCGGGACACGTGGAGCTGAAGCGAAGGCC
>NQII01007767.1:8458-45502 GCA_002778355.1 Clitarchus hookeri | reverse complement strand
TGAATATATACGAGACAATATATTCGTACTTCAAAATACAACAGTGATAGTCTACCTCATTATAATACCCGCAACCTCCAAGCACTTTTTAGTCGGTGCCTGGAGGACATTAACTCTGACCAGATAAGCCACCATGTCCTCGACAGTGGCGGTACCTGCGTCAGGATAGTTTGGAAAACTCTAATAATGATGGACCGAAACCTAAGGAGAAATACTGGCAAGATCTATAAGGGCGGAGAGAGAAAGAGAGCGAGAGAGAGAAAGAGAGCGAGAGAGAGAGAGAATACAGCGGAACTGCTCAAGAGTGAATGGCCCTTGAAAATAAAAAGTAAACACTACAGCTACAAATTGAGGACATCTAGTCTTCGATTTATTTCAGTTTTCTTTAGTTGTGTCTCGTTTGCACAGTAACAAAATATCCTTACTTCTTTTTATTTAATTATGGTGGTTTAGTTCCAAGTTTATTTAGTTGGCAGTTGAAAAAGTGATTAAGAACTTATATGAGTACACAGATATGACTCTAAGCGTATTTTAAGACCAGCATGCACGCTGTCTAGTAACAGTGATGGACAATCAATATTTTCTTTATTACACTGAGTTAAATACACACATTTAAAAGTATATGCAACATTTAGGCCCCTTTTGAGAGAATTCCAGACCCATTCTAAAACCGCCCTACACAGTGCCTTAATAATTTTTGCCACTTTTAAGCAGTCGGCAGCTACGAGACCCTGTTACCGGATATTCCTGTCAATGAACACAGCCGAAATATTTATGGAGACACTTTTCCTACACGCACGAAACTTTTCCCGGGGAAGCCGATAAACCAGTAGCCAGCTGCCCACTGATACACGTTCATTAAAGTACGAGCATGACACACAGTCACCTGTGCGTAATTACTTCAGAAATTTGAAACGTTCATGACTGGATATACAGGAATTATTTACGTTCTGAACAGGAAATGAAAGCAGTTATAAAAATGTGCAAAGCTGATACTTACCCTAAAAGATTCCACTTATTTTTTCATTTCAATTTAAAAACGCATTTGAGTATTTTAAAACCTCGTGTACGTGACTGTGCTAAATTCAAAATTTTAAGGCATTGTTACTTTTTTATTTCAACTGGAATTCATGGCTATCAGTTTCAATCAGTTCAACTACATATAAAGATAAAATACGGAACACAGTGTAAGTCTGTATTGAAATCGGTTTTGGCTCACGTCGTTGTAAATGCTTCTCGGCATAGTAGCGAGAACCGCTGCGACAATATCGATGTGCCTGTTTCTCCTTAAGTGGCAGACTTCCAGCTGAGGAATGGCCTAACTCGCTCACCGAAGAACGATGCTAGTACATCGTTTTCCTCTTCCGTCTCGCACGCGCAGTTGGGATTGATTGTTGTGCGAGAATCCTAGTCTCTATACACTGTCTCCTGAGAACCTGCAGCCAATGCAACAATCCACATTTTGCCTCATTCCTAGTTGCAGAAAACAATTTGGGTGACGTGAAATTAATGGAAATTAGGACAATTTAAAGCACTATAAACTGCTTAAACGTCTATTGTAATAGTAGCAGTGAGATAATTCCCTTTTCATAAAGAAAACAATTTTTACATTTACAAGCTAACACTTTTTTTTTTGTGGACTCGTCCAGTTAAATGCTATGAAATGTATTGAAAAAATTTATTATTTGCATTATTTTATATCAATATATAATCTATGTTTAAATTCTACTTTTATGTCACAGTTTTAAAGTAAATGAGTTTGGAACGATTTTTCAAGACAAATATAATTCAACCTGTAATACTTCCAATGAACCACTTTGAATTTATCTTTTTGAAATAAAAATTTTCATACATTTTCAATTGTATGATAAGTTGCAAAGAAAATTTCTAATTTTCCAATACTTAAAATTGAAGATTTTTTTTATAAATAACAGTTTTTAAGAACTTGCAGTTGTGCTATTATCAATGTTACTTTTCTTTTTTAATATTTGTCAATTTTTGTTTGTAAAAATATAATTATTTTTGTTATTGTTGCGAAAGAATGGCAAGATAATTTCCAAATATTTCAAATGAATAAAGGTCGTACATAATATATNTTTTTGTTATTGTTGCGAAAGAATGGCAAGATAATTTCCAAATATTTCAAATGAATAAAGGTCGTACATAATATATTTTTTTTAGTTAATTAAACGTCTTCACTTTAATCACTATGCGTGTGTGTATGTAACCAAATAAATAACAAGTATAAAGTCACGATTATTATATAAATATATCAACATGCACAGTGCATCATGCATTATATGTTGACGATCATAAAGCATAGGTGTTATAATGGAAATCGCAGAGTCCCAGATGCTAGTAGGCAAAATGATTATGTCGTTTACGACTGTATACGACAGAGTATAAAAATTAACAAAATCCAGCCATCTTAACAATTACAAGGGCAGGTGTCGGGACTCGAACCGTATATATTCGTGAGGTAAGAATCTAGCACAGAGCTGTATTACTATTGCTTTGTACAATTTAATTTGCGCACATAAATCAAATGAAATGCAATTATTCAATTATGTATTGTTATTCAGAGAAAACGAAAAAAATATATTTACAAGTCTTTTTTAATCCTCTTACAGCGTCGAATTCGTTACAAATCAGCAGTTTTGTGTTTCGGAATTACAAAGGAGGGACGGTTAATGAAGTTACGAACAAACCTGTGCACGACGACTGCCGACAAGAGCACTTTATCATCGGAAATATTTATCCGCTTTAGCCGGGTGCCCCAAATTCGTTACATAACGTAATAAACAAAGTTAATGAAGGAAGGTATTTTATCGATAACGGGTAGCAGCGTAGCGCACGCACCTCACCTTCACTCCAGGCGGTGACACTAAACAAGACCTACGACGAGATTACTGCCGAGATCCACATGTAGTTTTTTCTATTAACATTGAAATAACAACCCCAAGTGACATAATTTATACAGTGCACTAATTTCTAGGTGAAATTATAATCACAATCGAGTGCACCCAGGGCAAGGCAACACCCTCCGAGTGACGGTCGTTCCAGCTGGGACCCGTAGGTGACCGTCATCCCCGGACATGACGCGAGGCCCTAGAGTGGAGCGGCGCTAGAATGCAAGGGCGGGGGAAACGGGAGTGTTCCGAGAAAACTCGCCGGCAAGCGGCATCGTCCAGCACGATTCCCACATGCGAAAATCCGGGAGTGAACCAACCGGGGATCGAGCCCGGATCGCCGTGGTGGGAGGAGAGCGTCCTGGCCACTACGCCATCGCTGCCGTTATTGCCTGTATNGAGAGCGTCCTGGCCACTACGCCATCGCTGCCGTTATTGCCTGTATTAATATAAAGAAGTAGTAATAAGTATGTATGTAGATCACATTTAATTTATGAATGATGGCTTGGCAGTTTTTTTTTTTTTTGGCGACTGTCTTGATTATTAGAATCTGTTCTTATCTGTTGTCGCTGAAGAACTTCTTTAAAATGCTTTCGAAGATGTTACTATAATTATGATACGCGTTCTTTCTTCTGTATACTCTCAAATAATACACGCATGCATGCAGTATTTAAGCTTTGTTGGTACTTTTTTTTTTTTGCAGAAGAAGGTAAATTCGTTTACAATAAGATTTTAAGAACCTCACTAAGAACATCATCTTCCACAATATAAAAGTGAAAATCTTCCACATAATTAGAAAATATTCATACTAATTCGTGGTTTACGAACTGTTTGATATATGACCAAATTTAATAAATGCAAAATTAATAAGTTTAAAATAATTTGCAACTGGCGTTTTATTAAAAAATTTCATATAGCAATATAGGTATCGAGGCTACCATAGCAAGACAAATGAGTTTCCTTTCGGAAATTGTTAGCTGTTTATACTTGAGAAAGTAGGTATAGATAATAATTTGAAAAACTATCATAAATATCTCGCACAAATGTGATACTGTTACTGGAACAGCCGCTCCCTGAATTGGCTAACCGAACTCCGTGGATTTATCACCGGTGCCGGGATGTCAACACTGGGTGTCTCGTCTGCAGCAACGGAACAGTGCGAGAGCGAGGACTCCATTATAGTCGCAGAGACATGTTGTAGCAGGGGTAAAACCAATTTTTTGCTTTTCGCACGTGATGCCACGGAGAGAAAACACGGCAGAAAATGGCAAAACAAGCAAATTTTTTCTGTTCGCCACTTTGAACGTTTCCTTGTTTACGTTGGCCGTTGGTCGTGCATCATGCGTACGTTGACTGAGGTGAGAATTTTTTCTTCCGGTAAATAATTACCGCACGGAACACAGAAAAAAGTCGAACTATACTTTTTACAACTGAAGTCAAATACAGTATGTTCACTTCTGCCAACATAATGATATTTAGGAAGTTTCAGCAACAGGCAATGCCGTAAAATGTATCGCACAGTAAAGCATACATTTATAAGACGTGATAAATAGCTGCACCTTTAAGACCTGGTACGTATAGTTGGATAACCTTAATTTCATTGCTTTCTGAAGTCGACTTCCCGTGGCGCTGTTTATTGGTGCGCCGCCGTTATGCGATGCGGGAGCCTCTGGGTTCGAATCCTAGACAAGGCGTTGGTGTTAGTATAAGCTAGGGCATGTGCTAGTTTGTAAGCCGTTCCCTGATAAGCGTTCAGGCATAACACAATCAATCAGTTACTTTCCAAAGCCCTCATTACTTCCTTCTTTGTGCACATTGAGAGTTATTTCTGTTCAGTTATACAAACGTTTAGAGGCAAATTAAAATTGTTTAAACACACCGAGAAAAATACATATTTCAAACAAACCAAACCCAGGCATATTTTTTAACCAAATAGGAGTGGATTTGTTTAACTGAAAGGTACATTTTATTTGATAAACACAATTAAAGTGGTTCAATTAAATGTTTTAATTAGTCAGCGATATATATTTTGCAAATTCAATAACTTTTTTTTTCGGCCTTTTACAAACAAGTCTTTAATTTACTAAAACAATTATCTTTGTCTATGCTTTCATTGTGCCACTTGTTAATTAATTTTAGAGAAAACAAAAAACCANTTTACTAAAACAATTATCTTTGTCTATGCTTTCATTGTGCCACTTGTTAATTAATTTTAGAGAAAACAAAAAACCAACTTAGAGGCCATTAAGTAAAACACCACACTTTCAATACGGCATCAAGACAAAGAATATTACTTTTGGTAATTATTTGCCATCAATGCTGTACCCAAGCCTGTCACTTTAGATTTCGTGTTAAGGTATATAGTGGTTAAGGCAGTGCGCGTGTGTTACAGTATCTTTCAAATGTCTTGTGTGAGAAGACTCAGCCAGTAAAAGGTGTGCATGTAAACAACTATACGTACTCGAGCTGGCTATCCACCGACTTTAACATCGAGACCGTCACATTAAAATATTTTTCAACGAATATGCACAGCAAAGCGGTCACAATAAATTCATATTTCTGGGTTGTAACTCAAAATGAAGACGATGTAGATGGAATATAATTACATGTTTACAATGTCCCCCCCTAATATTGTTGGCGAACTATTATACGGGAAATTTTACGTGGCGCGATTATGACTCTAGATTTCACTATAAACATAAGTGTTTCATAGTTGTAGTATGTTCATGGTAATGTGAGCACTTTTGAGGCCCTAGTAACTTTTTCCTTTCAGGCATGTTTTATCCTTTAACCACCTTTTAAAATTAATATTGCCATGTAAGTAATAAACACAGTCTGTATATTCCACCACACTCGGAAGTTAACGACTAATGCTAAAATAATAAATATATAAATATATTGACTATTATTCCAAATTAGGTGCTTCAAAAGTGCTCACTTTACCGTGAATAACCTATAGGTAGAGCTTAACGTCTTGTCGACAGCGAGGTCAGTAAAAGCAGAGCAAGTTGCCCAGATAAATAAGAACAGTGAAGGAATCAGCAGTAAGGAATCAAACTAGAATTCACCTGGAGTGTTTTTGGGAAACAATGGAAAACCAAAATCAGGATGGCCGAACCGAGATTCGAGCCCAGGCCCTCCAAAATGTTTACCGGGGCCTCGGCGGCACAGCGGCTAGAGCGCTCGCCTCCCCGCCAAGGAGAACCGGGTTCGATTCCCGGCGGGGTCGCTATAGGATTTTCGCATGTGAGAATGGTGCCGGACAATGCCGCTGGTCGGGTGGCTTTCTCGGGGATCTCCCGTTTCCCCCGCCTTTGCATTCCGGCGCTGCTACACACTCACCTCGTTTCACCCTCATCGGCTCTCAAGACCTCGATGTTAAGAGCCGTCCAAATATCTTCACTCCAGCATGCCACCACCCAAATTTTACTTATGCGCCCTTTGAATGTTCCCTCACTCAGCTATCAGCTAGTCGGCGTTTTCCCATCGTACTCTACACATTTCCGCCAAAAGCGGTGAAGCGAAAAGAGGTGATGGCTAAAGGAACTTCAGAGGCTCCGGTGTGAATTTGGTGGTTTTGTTTCCCGGGTGTCGGGCCGCGCGAACGTCGGCAGTGCACGACGACGGTCGCGGAAAAGGATGGTGTTGGAGAGAGGGAGGGTAGGTAGGTTGGCCCGCCCTGTCACCTTTTGTACTCACGTCGGTTAACTACTAGAGGGGTGGGAGGCACAGGGTGACGACTTCCGCTTTTTGTTCGGGGGGGCCATTAGATAATTACAGCGAGCAAGGTTCGCGATGGAAACGCAGCTAGAGGGAAAGGGTTAGGCAGACGGGAGTCAACGAGATGACTGCGTGACTCGGACGGTCGTCGGTGACTCGGGGGGGATGCTGATGAGAAACGAGAAGTGGTGATCCGAGGAGGAACGGTCTCCGGGCGGGGAAGAAGGAAAAAAGAAGCAAGAGAGAAGATAACCAGGCCCGCGCGCTTTTTACTACTTTGCTCTTTTCCTCCCGGGAAGCGGAGAATAAAGAACCTTCCCCAAGGACAAAAGAACTGCGATGAAAATAAGGGGCTGGGCGTGAAGGCACTAGTCGGTGGGCTGGTCCTGAAGAGGGTTGGAGACGTGTCAGAACGTTCGCGCTCGAAAGAAGAGAAGACAGAGAGAGAGAGAGAGAAGAGAGGGCGAAATAAGAGGACGTTGCTTATGATGCGGACACCTCACGTCTATCCCCCAGGACTCCTTCCCCGGATCGGCCAGACATCTGCCCCCGAGAAGGTTTCAGAGCTAGACCAACCCACCTCCCTTCTCCGTCCCGAGGAACTGTCGGCCCGTCTTCACGCGTCGGAACGGCTTCGTCAGGTGGTCGTTCGTGACACAGAGGGGCGAGAAAAACCTGTGGTGAGGGCGACGGAAAAAGAAACCCGCAGTTTCCGCAAAAAAAAAACGGGGGAAAAAAAAAAGAACGCAGTAACCGGGATAAGCAGAGGGCTGCCTGAAGGCGCCCGGCGATTGTGTGTTTTTACAAGAACTCTTTTCTTTTTCATTTACCCCCTAAGCTAATTAAAATGTCATGGGTTCCCTTTAATCTTTCGCTTCGTTGCAACTCTAAGGAGGGAAATTAAAATCGAGTTAAAATTATCGAAATAATCTTTACCTTGCGAGCCTCATTTCCGTGCCTGGCTCCTGACGCGGCCAAACCGCAGAGTAAACGTTTGCTCTCGAATTCAAGGAAGATTTTCATGAACGTCTCATTAGTTCGGTTCTCAATTCGTGATCGTACTGGCAACGGGATGTCTTTTCTAGGCATCGTTCACTTTTTTTTCAGCCATACCACACTCCAAGCAGACCAGTTCCTGTATGTTCGTCGCTGTATATAGAACCTTGCAAGAGGAAAGCCCGAATTTTAAGCCCATTCAACTTTATGAAAATGTCGCAAAATTGTGGAAACAGAATTTATTATCTACACTCTCATCAAAGACGTAAAATAGGTAGAATATAAAATTTTATTGCACAACTATACAGATGATTCTAAAATCATGGGACAAACATTGAGGGGTGGTACAGCTCACTTAAACAAACAATTATTGTATAGGAATATATGGGCGGAAGTGACGCGTTGAGGCACAAACACAAAAATAACACATGAAATGCAACACATTGTTTATTCACAACGTCAACGCTAAATGCCTTTTTACAGCAATGTTTATAATAATTGCTCAAAATTGCTACCACCGACAGTAATGCAAGCTTGGTAGCGTCGGAGGAGTGATTGGCGAACAGATTCAAATACGCCGGGTAATTGACGCACGCGTGCAGCGCACAGGATAGTCGAGCGACGAGGTCTTCAATGGAATCAACTGGAGTCTCGTAAATGAGGGCTTTCAAATTCCCCCATAGAAAAAAATCGAGACTCGATATATCTGGCGATCGTAGTGGCCATCGGACTGTTTGTGCCTCAACGCGTCACTTCCGCCTATATATTCCTTTACAATAATAGTTTGTTTTAGTGAGCTCTACCACCCCTCAATGTTTGTCCCATGATTGTAGAATCAGCCTGTATATCATACAACCTGCACTCAGCTCAAGTGCGGCGTTAGAGAATATTTCTTGAAATACGGTTAACTGGAGCTTCTTTGCACCTGCAGGGGTAACTTTGCACCACTTTGCACAATTTCCGTTTTGGTGCTATTTGGAAAAGAAACAGAAGACTATAGCTAGATGTTTTAAATTTTGAATGTTACCTACCCCGGTAATGTTTGCTACCCATTCTCCAAATGGCACCTAAACAAATATTGAGAATGGTGCAATGTTGCCCCAGCAGGTTCACGGTATGTGATTACGATTTCACATTTTAGACCGATTGCCCTAGTGTGTTCTTGCGAAATATTTTAAATTTTTCTTAAAATTCCCGTTCATATGGGGTACTTACACAAGTCACGATTATCGTAATTCACTGTATTCTGATGAATTAAAGTGCGTGTGCGTTTGTTTTATATGTAGGCTTCAATTACTCAGGTTATTATACATTACATATGACATATAGTAGTTTATCGTTTTATACATACGTGTCAGCTTGACGCACGCCATAACAAATGCCATCGTGGATGTATTACCCCACGCCGGTAGAGTCCCATATCGACGTGTGAGATCTATGTACTGATGGAGTTTTTCCCACAAGTGAGCTCTCCCGTCATCAGAATCAAATATAAACTCTATTCTTCACGGCTACGCGTTTCAAGTGGCCGATTGTGCAGTAGTGGAACCTCCTAGTTCAGGCTGAGTCGTGTTGGCAGTAGTAGGGAGCGCTAAGGCCGGGATTACGATAACTTCAAGTGTCACCTAATATTTAACAAGCAGCATGTTTACGTAAATCAGCTACACCTTGACTCGTGTGTTCCAACGAGACCTATTACGATCGTGTCGCGTAACGTTCACTTGGTGGAAAAGCTTTTGCGCGATAGTATGTGACCCTGCACCACGTGATCTCGCTGGCCAATCACAATTGAGGCGATGCCGTGGAAAAACTGCTTTTCAAGGGTTTGTTTTGGTTTTATTTTCACCATGTCGTATGCTCAACGTTTTAAAATTACAATATACCACGTGTATAATTTTCTCCCGAACACGAGGACGGATGAGTAGTAGAAGTTAGGGAAGGATTATGTTCTGTTTTAAAATTAGTAAATATTTTGGGATATTTACATTGCCACAGGCCTTCAACGATCTCGCTACAGTAGTATTTCGAAATTTAGTATTTGCTATTTCGTAGGTTTCAATTCTTACGCTGCCAGCAGTTACTGGTTCAATATTTATAACAACACATCAGCTTTTACTATTTAATATATTTTAAGGGACAGTAATGTTTAAATGAAAATTATTTACTTTATCCCGCCCCAAAATTATTAGGGTGTTTTTTAATTCGAAAAGTATAAGGCCAGCACTAAAACTGACAATGTATAACAGTGATAGTGAACAATAATACAATTTTCATGATCACATTAAATCCTAATTACGATTGCAAAAGTAAGTTAGTTAAGCTTTTCGATGTATATTTTGTAGCTTGAACTAATCTAGTGGTGATCTGGAGATTTTGTTATTTGCTAAATTAGTATCCAGTATATTACGCAACACAAAAAAAAACTAAACGCTGAACAATCAAATATATCGTTATTTTGTATATTACGTCAGGTCACGTGATCTTTTAGAAAATTAAAAGCATCTTATAAAATACGGGCTAAGACTTCATTGTGGAAATGTAATGGTCAGTCTTATAAAAGTCAAATCTAAAACACTATGTTTCCATCCACATGTGTCTGTAGCTTGAAAGGCATCGTCTACGTGAGTTTTTACCTGTGATAATTACAGCCGTAATTGTTTACAAGGTATTAGACAATTTTAAAAGCCAACGTAGAAAGACCAATTTTTAGTGAGCTACCAAGCGAGATGGCGCAGTACTGGACTCGCATTCGGGAAGATGCGTCTTCGATTCCCGGTGCGCCCATCTTAAATTTATTTCCCACTGTTCTCCCCAAATCACTCGAGGGGAAATGCTAGAATCATTCGTTACGACATGCCATGGCCGATTTCTTTCCCCCTCCTGCTTCTCCGAGCAACTTGCTCCGTCTGTAATGACCTCGCTGTCGACGAGAACGGCATGCCCTACCTACCAATCTTGAAAAAGCTTTGCAAGAAAAAAATTAATAAGTGTGGTGAACTATAGTCTATCCACGGTTTCTTCGCACATTTTGGAAAAATCACCCCGCGTATGACGTGTTTGGTCGTTTACCTAAATATGCCCCGTATCATCAGAGTTTTAAACTTGTGTTAACGTAAAGTTGCCTTAATTTTAGTTAAATTGAACTTTTACTTACGTTCTGTATATAAATTATATTTCATTTCTAATTAATGTGAATATAAATATAGAATATAATGGTCTGGGTAATGATTAGTAAGAAATCGTTCTTTTTTAAAACTGAGTGCGCATGAATACGGTACGTTGTCCCTTTGTCACAATTGTGTGGTCTTGATTAAGTTTTGTTTGCATGAGGTGGAGGAAGATCCCGGAACTAGATATTTGGCAGTGCTTCAGAGATTTTGGAAATAATCGTGAATGGACTATATTAGTGTCATCCCACTTATTAGTCCGTATAAATATGTACTTTACTAAGTACAGGAATAAATATGCCTAAGCAAGGAAAGATTTAGGCACAAGTGTATACAGAAGTGTCCTTGAAATACCCCTGTACCAATTTGCGAAAAAAAAAATATATATATAATAATGCAGATATTCACATACTTGCTCGCTGAACCAGAATACATGGAACTGAATCTTAAATAGTTATATGCCACTGTCTTAGAGCAGGATTTTGCAGGCTTAATGACTTGTACAGAAGTGTGTGTGTGTATGAGAGAGAGAGAGAGAGAGAGAGAGAACTATATTCTTAGCCTTTTAAACATATCCTGGATGACTGGAAGTGAATGACACGAGTAAAACCACGTCAACCTGAGGTCAAGGCTTATCCCTCGTTCCAGTCTCGTTTTATTTTCTCGCCGTGATGAATTTACCCCGAAACCTTGACTTCTTTATCCGTTCAATGATCGCTCCCGTCTAAACCCGAAACCCGATGGGGAATCGCGAGTTTGCTGGGGAGAGACAACGTCGGAGGTGATTAGGGAGTTGTTTTTTTTTTTGTGGTGCTGCCACACCTGACATTTATAACGAAGACTGCCGGAGCCAACACTTGCTTCGCACAGCTCTGCGTTTTTGTGATTGCATCACTACCGCATGGCGAACTTCGCTCCTAAATTAAAACGCTTCCAGCAGGAAGTAAAAAAAACGGCATTTTGCAAGAAAAGTTTTTTTTAACCAACTTTTTTTTAGTAACCGTTCAGATCCAGTGTACACGTTTATGTACATTACGCACGTGTAGATAATTATTGGTCTGTACTTCACACTGCGAAGCTCGATGACCAACGATATTACATGTGTGCAAATGATTCGCAAACCCTCTCACTGTTCTAGATCATGATTGGTTCATGTTACCGAAAACCGAACATACATATAGCCTACATCTCATTGGCTGTCACAACGAAACAAGTTTCGTGTCGACGTAAGTACAGCAAGTATTATAAAAAATTTTGTTTGCAACACATGAAACCGTAAATCAAAAAGGGCCTGAAAGGGTCAAAATATACTAAATAGTAAAAATACTACGTCGGTCTAAATGGTTATCTTAGGATAATTCCAACACGTAACGAAAAATCAAAGCGTGGGGCGGTAATACTAATTGTATTACTACATATTATGTTTTTCACGCAGGAAACGCGATGAAGAATAGGACACCGATAATGGATGTTTCCTCAAAACAGCATCCCTAATTATAGCTGCAATCTTCACCACTATATGCCAAGAACCTTAATACTGAAGGCACCAAGCAAGAAAACCCGATTTATATTCCCGGCACCAGAATACTAATGTTTTTTTTTTTGTTGANGAACCTTAATACTGAAGGCACCAAGCAAGAAAACCCGATTTATATTCCCGGCACCAGAATACTAATGTTTTTTTTTTGTTGACTTTACTAAAATTAGTTGCAACGAACAACGCAGCACACACCTTATATTATTGTGATTGGCAATGCTTATGTCAATGTCAAAGTAATGAGAATCTTATTTTCTTTTCTCGTGACAAGTATTGTTTTACTGTATTCATTGGGGTTTTGATATTTATTGGATGCTGCATCGTTTAGACTTAATTTTCCATACGAAACACACAACTATTTTTTTCCCGTTTAACTACCAGTAGTCTAATTCTTCAATACGAAATCTGTGTTAAGATCAAACCGGATTAACAGTCAATACTAAACCATGCAGTTCATCAGTTAGCTTTTGCATTACTATTAATAATCAATATTGATTCCCCACGCTTATTATTTTTCTATTAATGTAAGAGAATTATTCTAAGACTGTCATTTATACCAATATCAAAGATATTTTCAGCTTTTTTTTTAGTACATTTGAATAAAAACTTGGTTTAAAAATTATAGTCCACTCACTGTTACATCAAACTTTTCTGAATCCCTGCTTCCAGGATATTCCTCCGCCTCGTGCGAACAAAGCTTAACCCAGTCAAGATAATTACACCAAAGGTACAGCGCACCGCATTCGTGTAATACAGTTTGTATAAGAACTATTTCTTACTGGGCATTACCAACACTTATTTTCTCCCTTTATTAAATAATATAGTTTATAGATAAAATTTAATTAAATGTTCGATTTAATACAGGATAAGGTATTTCAATGCAACACAATTTTAATTCGTTTGTGGTGCAGAACATATTTAGGAAATAGCCAATCACGTCACACATGCCGTGATTTTCCAAAGGTTCGATTCAAAAAGTGTGAAGAAACCGCGAATAGACGATACGTATATGCAATATATTATTCTATGCTTTTGAAGTCTTCGAGACTAAAAAGTGGGCCGGCAGATGTTCCTTTCTCATTAACTCGCAGTCGCACGTGGCAAGTTGTCAATACACACGAATTTCTTAATGAAGTGCTCGTGTTTCAGACGGAATGGAAAACTCTGCTGGCTGCACCAGCTCGCATTATGGACTAGTGGATCTTCCGACACACTATTCGCTGTTTCTTAGATCTTTTTTTAAAATATGAAATAAAATTTATGACGTGCTTGGTTGTTTAAATATCTGGTTTTTGGGGGGCCGCAGTGGTGTAGTGGTTAGATTACTCGGCTCCCACCAGCGAACTGGGTTCGATTCTCGGGTGGGGTCGCTTGTGGGAATCGTGCCGGACGATTCCGCTGGTTGGCGCGTTTTCTTTGGGATCTCCTGTTTCCCCCACGCTTGCATTCCGGCGCTGCTCCATACTCACATCTCTTCATCCTCATCGGCTCTCATGACCTGGATGTTAATAGTCTCCCAACTCTCTCCACTCAACACTCTACATATCTCTACCGTCATCTCCTACATTTCATGTAACATGTTCTGCAGTCTTCAAATTAAATGTTACTGTGGCGTCTCGTACTCTTAAGTTGAACTGTTTAATAACTACAAATGTTTGTAACAAAACGGGGTTTGGATTTTGCTGTTCTTTAATTTCAGGTAAAAATTTATTATTTTTTTAATGTACGACTTCCAAGGCGACGTAGTTTAACAGTCAGGAACTTGTTGTTCATTACGCTGCGTCCACGGCACAACTGCCAGACGACCTTCACCTTGTCTCTGACCTTGCAAGCGGCCATACACGACGAAAGCAGGGTGTTGATTTAACGTCTACAACGGTATCTAAACAAAACTGAATAATAATCTTACTACCGCATTTAAGATACATTTAGCTCACAGTAGAGACGCGCATTTTAAAAAATTGTAGCAGCTGCTTTTGTTTACAACCACAGCTTACAACTATCCCCTCAGTAAGGAAGACAAATCTCAACTCGGAAAATCTTTTCCACCAATTATTCCGAGTTATCGAGGGTTCGCTATATCTTAATAAAAGTTCTTAATAATGTGTTAATGATGCCTTTCACCAAAATTACCCGCTGGCTTCATAGACACCACACACGTGTTAAAATACACTGCTATATACATATCAATACAAACGTTTCCTTAAATCCTGATAGATATATTAAAACTTTGCCAGTTATCAGAATTATTACTGCACGAAGTTCATGGAATCATGCATAATCATGTAATCTCATATGTGTAAATAAAAAGTGAAAAATAATATTAAACGTATTTATTGGCCAAATAATCTATTGAGGACTAGAATGCTCTTCTAATCCGTTGGTTATTGGTGCATTTATTTTTATAAATCACAAAATAAGAGTACGTATTAAAATAACATTTACGTCTGTAATGATTTTATTTCATAAAATCAGCTTTATACATGTTTACTTCCATTCAACACCAATATAAATGTCACTAACCGGTTTATGTTAAAATACTTAGGCTATTGGTATGTCAAGTAGCAAAGTCTTAAACGTTTTGGCTTGTTTGAAACAATGTATATACTTAAAGGAAGATCTCACACAATTCTGATTTTGATCCTGTACCGCCACCTTTGACCTCAAGGAAATAAGAAAGTTTTCCCCAAATAAAATTTTCTGCAATTGTCATAAGACAAAGTAAAACTTACTCACAAAATAATTTTCACAACTAACAACTTTTTTGCGACAGTTTAATGTGAAGAGGATACAATTTTTGTGATAAAACATCAATATTTATGAGTTTGACAGCAAATGACAACCCCGTTTCCTAGTATTTTTTTCTACCGGTAACATATGATAAAATTGATGTAAGTATTATTCAAAATGCGTAGTGTCAGGTTAAATCAGGGCCCCCAAAGACAACTTTATCAAAGCCTAGGCCCCAGAAATACCATTTCCCCAGGCCCTCAAATAAATTTAAAAACCATAAAAGGTTAAACCAACTCACTTGATTACATACAGTTCAGTCTTTATAATATTTTAGGTGAAAATCTGTTATCTTCCACGAAAATGACTCGTTGCGGGAGTTCAGCACGGATCACGCTAAGCGTGTGGTTCGTTTGAAGCTGGACCGCAGAGCAGATCTCCAGGCTCGTGGGCGCGCCTGGCGAAAGGAGAGAGAATGGAAAGCAAACACAACACCAGACAACAGGAGGGGAGGTGGGCGAATGTTAGACGCGAAAAGAGCGTGTTAAAATAAAAGAAAAAAAGAAAACTCCCGTAGCTCTCGCACGAGACAAGAAATTTGATCATCTTTTCCGCTCGAACCTTTGAAAGTTGGCATCTCTGCCCGCACGTGTCCAAACGCCTCGGCAACGTACGAGCCTCGACAAAGAAACTTTAGTTTGAGCTAGCGTTTTACATTTGCACGGTTATAAACAAACCACGGGCTTCCATCAGGCTTTCGTCTTCTGCTCGTGTACCCAACATTTGCTTGCCCCTCACAAGTACNACAATGCCTCCTAAAACAAGTGGGAAGGCCGCTAAGAAAGCGGGCAAGGCTCAGAAAAACATCTCCAAGGGAGACAAGAAAAATAAGCGCAAGAGGAAGGAAAACTATGCCATCTACATCTACAAAGCGTTGAAGCAGGTTCACCCACACACTGGCATATCATCTAAAGCTATGAGCATCATGATTAGCTTCGTCAACGACATCTTTGAGCGCATCGCAGCAGACGCAAGTCGTCTAGCTCACCGCAACAAGCGGTCCACCAACACCAGCCGCGAGATACAGACAGCTGTAAGACTTCTGCTGCCCGAGGAGCTGGCCAAGCACGCAGTCAGCGAGGTCAGCAAGGCAGTCACCAAGTACACCAGCTCCAAGTGAGCTGCCCCTGGCCAGCGCAAAACACATCAATAGCTGTCGAAATCTCACGGCGAACTGTAATAAACGTGCCTGTNGCTGTAAGACTTCTGCTGCCCGGGGAGCTGGCCAAGCACGCAGTCAGCGAGGGCACCAAGGCAGTCACCAAGTACACCAGCTCCAAGTGAGCTGCCCCTGGCCAGCGCAAAACACATCAATAGCTGTCGAAATCTCACGGCGAACTGTAATAAACGTGCCTGTTTAGTTTTAAAATTTCAAAATACACGCTCTCTTATATTAATGAAGTACTTCATAACTTACTAAAGGCGGTTCAAGGTAAACTTAGCACTTTCGAAAGCCCTGCTTAAAAGCTAGTTCTATGGACTTTGTGTGTTCTTCCGCCATATGTAAAGTTCACATTGCCATGGGAATGATCACTTTATTCATGCGTCCGTGTACTCAAGCTGTGAAATTATTGGAAAAGTAAATACTTTACCAATTTTCACATTTATACATTTATATTCATTAAAAATCTGAAAGAAAAGAAATAATTTCGGTATTCACTAATGTTTAACCTAACACCATTAATTCAACGCTAAAACATGGAACTACTTACCTCTCCGTCGCTGCCAACTTAACTGAACGCCTGCCTGTCAGTGTGCCCGTTTTAACATATGCAGGTAGGGGCGATGACATTATCAGTGATTATCCTTTTCTCGCAAAAAAAAAAACAGCCTACAGTTTTCTCATAAATACGTGTCAAAATCACATTTTTACAGTTTACGGAACGTAGAAATGATGAAAACTATAAAATCACACAAGGAAATATTTTTTAAATTAAAAAAAAAATTGATGGAAATGAGGAAGTTCCTGCGTATTTTTTATCTGTGGCTGTCCTGTAAAAACGCTCTACTCATTAAGCACGCTGTATTATATTCTAGGTCTCTCGCTCGCACACCAATTGATAGCCTATGCGTATTTTAGAAGAAAAAAAAGAGGGTTTAAACAATATACACCAACTGCAATTTCGATTACGCGGGGATAATATGATAGCTGCGTCAAGTGGATTGAAAATCTACAACTCACCGACATTGCCACAGGAATGACGTTCTGAAAGAGGCGATAGAAACCAGTCACGATTTATTCGTCGCGCTTGCATTTGAAAATAACACATTTGCAGGGTTCTCGGTGTCTGGCCGTTAAAGATAAGGCGTTATTCGCGTGAGGCGATGAGACCGGAAATGTGACACCGCTAGCTCAACGCTCATCATGATTTTAAAATGTCTGAGAATAGAGTCGAATTGGAACCCAACATGATCCCCTCCCCCCTTTAACTTTAGCATCTATGCACAGCCGAGTTACTTAGAACTAGAAATATTTTCTTTCTGTACACCAGTGTGAAAAAAAAAACAATGAAAATGCTGCTTTGAAATAAAAATTGCTGTGCGATTTAATTTTTGTCAGGCCTCTATTGGAAATGGGGTTGGAATAACTTCGTTAATACATATTAAATACATTATTCTACCCTCCACCAAAGGCGAGGCTATAGGGATCTGTTATTTCTGCCCCAGTTAAATTGGTGACCCATTTAATAAACATTCAGTGAATATTTATTACNCAGCCGAGTGACTTAGAACTAGAAATATTTTCTCTCTGTACACCACTGTGAAAAAAAAAAAAAATTAAAATGCTGCTTTGAAATTAAAATTTATGTGCGATTTAATTTTTGTCAGGCCTGTATTGGAAATGAGGTTGGGATAACTTCGTTAATACATATTAAATACATTATTCTACCCTCCACCAAAGGCGAAGCTATAGGGATCTGTTATTTCTGCCCCAGTTAAATTGGTGACCCATTTAATAAACATTCAGTGAATATTTATTACGAACGGGTTTTTCCAGATTAAAATGCATATTGTTCCAGATTTTTATAAACAACAATATTTCAGAGACTTGAGTTGGTATATGCGTGATAGTATTATATCAATTTACATAAAATTATTGCTTCATTCAGGACATGCAGCACAAAATGTAACAAAAAGAGGAATACTGGGTAGCTTTTGGACTATCTTAAAAAATATCCTAGGCTTACGATCATAAAATTCTTTTAAATTACGTTCTTACACAGGCAAGGAAAATAAATGTAACATTGCCTAAAATCACTATTATATTAAAGTATATTTCCCAAG
Organism: Clitarchus hookeri; assembly: GCA_002778355.1. Lineage (NCBI taxonomy): Eukaryota > Metazoa > Arthropoda > Insecta > Phasmatodea > Phasmatidae > Clitarchus > Clitarchus hookeri. The sequence continues at coordinate 27,098 of NQII01007767.1, read as the reverse complement.
TATTGGCTATACCATGATTTTTACCCATTACTTCAGCCTGGGGAAAAGAAAACTGAGAGATGCAAGGCTTTCGGAGTTGCGTCCAGTTTGTGAGTTCTAGGATGTTCTGTATAGTGGAATATGCTAGGCGTACCAGAAGCCAGTACTGAGAATCAGTTGAACATCACTTTGAAACAGTAAGCGTTCCAAGTATCCTCCTTGTTGTATTTGCTTCCGAGTCAGTGCACAGTGAAGTGTGTGTCGGGCAAATGGTTTGGTTCGAAAATGTCCTTACCCTGCGTCCTCACCGTGAGTTTGACGCCTCAGGCCGGAATCACACGATATCTGCTGCAGCACTTGTCCTTAGATAAGTTTCTGTAGCACAAACCGGTATAACAGCCGCTGTGCGAGCCAGTATGAAAGATTTCTATTACACGACATTAGCAGGTTTACACTGAAAGAAAATATTTTTTTAGTATAGGACTGTTCGCGATAAAATGAGCAGATTCGAAAGAACTTCTTGCGATATACTTCCCGGATTACACTGTATACTTCCGCCATATGTAAATTTAACATTGCCATGAGCATTATCACGTTATTCATGCGTTGGTCACGTAAAATTGTGAAATAATTAGAAATATGAATGTTTTACAAATTTGCTAGTTCTTACAAAGCAATAAAGAACTGAAAGGATGTGAAGTAATTTCAGTAACAAGAACTGTTTACGTATCACTTTTCATTTAACGCTAAGGCATTCAATTACTTACCCTCCGGCATTATCAACTTTATTGGGCGTGCATGCCAGACATCTTGCCCGTTAAAATATATGCAGGTAGGGGCAGTGACATTTTTCAAAGGTTAATTTCAAAAGTGATAACTTTATTGCGAACAGTATTTAGTTACAAAAACCCTTCTGATAACAATTTCCAAGACGAAATTTTGTTGCTGGTAAAAAAAAAAAACAGATTGTGGTGCACAGTAACACGTATAGTGATAAGTGCTAAAGCAGTTTCGTGCTCACTAACAAATATATTTATTGAAAAGATACCACCAGATTTTGTTGGCAGCAATATATATAATTCGTGTCGTCCATAGTAAAGCATTTTGCTGCGACTGTAAACGTCCGATATATTGTGTTCATGCACACTGGCGTATTGGAAGTGACTAGCTATTGGTCTATCCACGACGTCATAATTTGTCCGTATTGGTCTCTTTGCATCAGTCACGAACGAATTCACGAGGAATATTCCTAATAAATTGGGGATGGATTACATTAAACTTCATTCCAAATAAGTAAATGTCACGCAGGCCTTGGCGGCGAGAGCCACTTATTAGATTCCTTCATGTGCACGTTACGGTCAGATTTCGCAACACCAAGCGAGGTGGCACAGTGGCGGCACACTGAATTCACATTCAAGCGAAAGCTGGTTCCATACCTCGCCCATTTCAGCGTCCAATGATCTACTCCAGACGATCGCTGGCCCGTTAATAAAGGTCTTGGCTGATTCCTTCCTCAAATCCTGTTGTCGGCGAGGCTAAACTTACTAAAATACTTTTGCGAGTCCCACTAACCAATATTGCTGCTAGCACGACCACAATTTTTCAGCTATTAACAATCATATTATCGTCTACCAACACACTTAATTTGTTGGTAACCACACAAAAGACGTTTAGTGGTTGCAACTAAATATTGAAATGACAAAATATTTTGGTGGTGCCACAACATATTTCGATGTTAATATTAATGCAATATTTTATAGCCACCAAAATTTTTTTCAGGTCACGACAAAAATGGTTTATTTTGTGGTTTAACTTGAGGCACATTCAATTAGTGGGCACATAAGCACACGGTTTACAGTAAATATGAACCCCAGTCATAGAAGCAGTATCAGGCCTCTTGTGTATTAAGAAATTAGCACATATTTTTTCTTCTTTAAGATTGACAATTTAACAGTTTAAAATGTACTGATGTATTTTTAAAGAAATAATGTATTTATTTATTTGGGCTTACATTAGAGTAAATTAATTTTTAAAGAAATTAATAACGTGAGGTAACCACAGTTTTTTTTAAAGTAGGTATGTGAATGACGTGTACAAGTTTATACAATGCATTTATTTCTTAACTTAATACTCTGATCCGGTTTCAAATTTAAAATTTGTAATATTTTGGATCCCCATTACACATTCATACTCGACAAGTGCGTTAACAGATTATGGCAACTTACATTATTACAAAAAAAAAATTTTAAAGCATTAAATTTCTAAAAAGTTGATCATATTTAATTTTTTTTCGGTTGAGTTTTTGATACTCATTCAAAGGGTATTTAAAAGTTTTCGCCGTCAACTAAATGAGACTTTACCCTATTTTAAATCTGTTTCAACAAAGTTCAACCTCAGAGATGAATAAACAAGGTGGTAGCATCCTATACTCTTCATGACCAGTTTGTTTCAAGTAGTGGCCACATAAAGCGCCCTACGATCAGAAACTTCAATTTTGTACCTCATGTGTGAAATGTGCCACGGAAAATGAAGCAAGTCCTATTAACAAACCTGGTAGGAAATCCGGTCTTACAAGGCGACACAGTGTTACGAAGACTGCCGTAGTTGCTAGCATAACGGCTGCTATGGTAGACCTTGCACAAGCGAATACGTAATCTGGTTATTTTTTAATAATGGCCTTTAGTAGTGACGACTACCAGAAATCCACACTACGAAACACGTCACGTATATTCACGTTTCTGTTAGCGCCTGAAAGCATATGCAGCCAGCTAAAGTCCATCGCTCTCCATGTTGCGTTGTCGCAAGAGAACTCATTTCGCGGGGAAAATTGCGCTTAAACTGCGTGCAGTCTGTTTGAAATACATTTTATTTTGACGCTACTGGTTGATTTGTCCCAATGTGTGTACCTGCGAAAAGAAAACATAGCCAACATTGATGGAATGGCACTTTTAAGATGACTTGTGCTATGCAGTCCTGCAACATTGTTAAGAAAGCTTCTTCAGAGTGCTGTATCTAAAGATACAAATGATATTCTTTCTCATAAGATTATAATGAATATTATTATTCTTATTGTTGAGATGATAGCACCTATAGATGACACAATGTTTCATGTTGTAAATATATATGTGGGTAATCTGAATATCGTCGTGGTATTCCTGCTAAACCTAAAAAATGTTTAGGAAAGAATGTTAAATTTACTCCAATAAATATTGTAGTAAATTGAATTTTAAGTCATAATGGATTTATTGATAATCCAGTGAATAATGGAAACCATCGAATAAATCCTGCTATAATAGCAAATACGGCTCCTATTGATAATACATAATGAAAATGGGCTACTACGTAATATGTATCATGTAATGTAATGTCAATATATGAGTTTGATAATACAATTCCTGTTAATCAGTTCAGTACAGTAACTAAACACAAGCGAACCTAAGACAGGAGCCTGAATTGGACCACTTTCAACAAACAACGAACCTGCAAGGAAAACAAGGACGGTATCTCGTGCTAACTGGTCTAGGGTTAGACTGAAGGAATAGACTATGAAGAACTCACTGAGGCTTGAGTGCACGTAGGATTATTGAGTCTTGCTTCTCCTGATGGATCCGCGAAATTTTCTTGGTATCTAGTAATTTAATCTTTCAATGCTGTCGACTAAATATTGCGTCGCAGGAAACTTTATAAAAACAGCTGAAGGTCGCAATATTACGTCGGAATTGTCTTCCAAGTCTGCGGAAGTCGGGACGTTGAGGCAAACCCCGAATGACTCTTTTGAATTCAGGCGGCGAAACGTTACGTCGGCGGCACTGAAAATAGTTTAATCTTTTCTGAAAAAGTAAATGCGACTTCTAGCAAAACTTGTAACTTGGCATAGTCACGCAAGGCCGTTAAGAAAGCAGCAAACGGGAACGGTTAAAGTTCGCAACACGCAATCGCTGTAACTGTTTTCCTCGCAAAAATATCTTCAATAGTGCGATAATATAACACACGATGGGAGCCAACAGACTGAACTGCGAATGTTGTTTTTTTTATAATATTTTGATTCCTCTCCGGTTAACTGCGCTGGTGAGTTTCAAACACAAAATTTTCGTTTGACAAATTTTCGTTAGTTTTTTGTTTTGTTTTCGTTTTATCTGATAGAACAGAAGTGGAGAGTGGTGGCACTAGATAAATTATTTTCACCTTTCAGAGGATCTCATTTGACTAGAATATTAATTCTTTGAGACATGCGTATACGCACAAAAGATTGTACGTGCGTTATTTTACAAGAAAATCTCCTTAAAGCCATCTACATTTTAGCACATTACATAGATTATATTGCGGTGTGGAATGAAATAATAGTCTCAAAAAAAGAATGACAATTGAGAAAAATGACTTTTCAGAAATTAATGAAAACAACATATACGAATTAAAAATTACTATATTATTTTTTCTTAGAACTTGAAAACTGAACAAAAATAATACTCACTTCAGAAAAAGCTCAGAAGAGTTGTCCGTGTTGTCAGAATGACATGAATAATATTTATTTGAAATGTGTAATGCGATTTGCCTGTATTTCGATTTTAACTATTGAGAAACGTCAAAATATCCCTACCACATGAGAACCACGTGATTGATTTCAAACCAATTTTAACTTAACATGCAATTCCTGTAACTTCAATAACCGCTTCAGCTGAAACGAAAACCTACTTAAAAATAATTTAGGAAAATGTATAGAAACAAAATTTTAAGTTCAATTTTTTTATACCTAAAAGTTGATAATTTTTTTAATCATTTTGTATTTTATTTAAGTTATCGATATCATGTAGCAAAATAATAAAACATCCTCAACATCTATAAATAATATTACTTAAACCGCCAGCCTCAGCGGTCGTCACAGCGAGATTCCAACACACTATAACAGCATTCAGGAATGACGAAACGGGGCTGCCAAGAAACACAAGTTGACGAAAGAAAAAAAAATGCAGACGGGACACGACGTACTTGTGGAGTGGAGTGAAGAGATTTGTGTGGCTCTTAACATCGAGGTCTGGAGAGCCGATGCGGGTGAAACGATGAGAGCATGGAGCAGCGCCGGAATGAATGGCGGGGGGGGTAGGGAGATCCCAGNGGCGAGTGGCATCGTTCAGCACGATTCCCACACGTGAAAACCCAGAAGCTAGCGCGCCGGTAATCGAATCTGGTTCGTCTAGGTGGGAAGCGAGTAGTCTAATTACTGCATCGCCGCGGCCCCACGGCGTGACGAGTTTTCAAAAGAATCCTTCTTGGGAATCTTTGTGAAACGGAGTTCCCTTTTTTCAGTCGGCACAACTCGGACACAAATGGCTGCTGCACGTAATTGGCAAGTTGAGCTCAAATTGTTGTTTTAGTAACTCGTAATGGCAATTAATTAAAGAGATGTTAACAATGAATGATATTTCTGCAAAGAAAATCGCAGTATTATATCATATCAGATATAACGTATTAAATAAAAGGCAAATTTAACTAATATTTCGCCCTAATAAATATGTGACTATTTGTTATAGTCCTTTGGAATACTCAGTTGTAACAACATTGGAAACTTAAATTTTCTTAATGAAAGAGTATTAAAATTACCTACCAACTCTTTATAGATATCAGATTTCAGTTAAATAAATAACTTTTCTAGACTGAAATTTGTTGTTCAAACTTAGGCAATTTCTAATAAATGCCAAAAGAAGTCGCAAATAACTCAAATTTCAAGAACGTGAACCACTATTAATATTAAATGTAAGCCATCATTAGTATGCCCTACAAGTTTCCTTTTTAACTTTGGTAAGCAATAATCTCACAGCGTTTTAGTCCACAGTTAAGAACATTTTTTTTTTTTAAAGTCAACCAATTGTCATTTGTATGTCGCTCCTGGTTCCCAAACAAAAGGGGAAAGAATTCCATTTGTTTGCAGAGTATTTACGATGTCCGGATATCTGACGCGCGAACTGTGTTGCGTTGTGTGAACTAAATGTTCTAAAGCAAACTACTGAATGTGCCAGCAATCTGCCTGCGCACGGAAAAATAATCGTAAATCAGACTATAACTGAATATAACTTTCAAACTAGAATCGCATATTTGCTTATACTATTGTGGCGTCTTTCAAGCTAGCTATAAAGTGAAGAGTGATATTCCGGCGCTTAAAATATACCACTCACTTATCCACTGTGCGCGTAATAGGTTACATGGATACATTATTGTTCTCGAAATGAATAGCAAACCTCATAAAAGTCTAATAAAATAAATTATAACTTTTTAATGCAGGAAAAAAAATAACTTGTAGCAGACTTCTTGTAATTGTTTATCAAAGTTCTGGATACAGGTGCATAGGTAACTTTAATACAAGTTCTTTAAGATTCTGGCTAAAAAAAATGATAAAATAAATAAATAATACAAAATATCTCATACTCCTGAAGTTAAAATGGACCTTACACGCGAAAAGTTACTAATTTTAAGCGTAGTACAAATTACTTTACCAGCTAAGCTACTACGATGACGGCTGAAAGTAATAAAATTTCCGCAATATAATACAATTCACCAGGCTGTAAGAATCAATAATATGAAAACTCTGTCGATTTTAATTCGCTGAAAACTGCTGCAATAAGCACAACTCCCTCGCAACCTATGCACAGCCCAGAGGCAGGTTCAAAGTAGACAGCAGATGAAAAATGACTGATTAAATGTTGAGGCATGCAAATAAAACTGCTTCCAAGCTACCCTGCCTGCAACGGCTTACAAAAATACATGTGTTTATGTTGCACGGAGTTGACGAATGTGACGATGCGTGGAGCAAGACGTGATGATGGTGCGCCGCGCTAAGGAAATTGTATAGGGGAGACCTTTGAACTTTTCTGGACACCCGATATCATTAAAATTGCATGGTCTACTTTTATAAAGCTCGTAGTCGAACGCAACACGACGTAGCGTCAAGCCAGTTCATTGCCTCGGGAAGCAGCGGTAATGGGGTCCTTGCGCGTGTCTGTGTCACGTATCGCTGCATTGCTTCCGTACCTCGAACGCGCCGAATAGCTTACGTAGGCGGGCGTATTAATATTGTTCTTCGCTTGCAGCCAATCCATAAACGGTGACATCTAAGGGTGCCGCCTGCCGGCTGGCAGCTACTAAATATAAATAGGAAATCNTGCAGCCAATCCATAAACGGTGACATCTAAGGGTGCCGCCTGCCGGCTGGCAGCTACTAAATATAAATAGGAAATCACATGTTAAGGACTCAGTGCGGTAATTTTAAAGATAAGCGTTTCAAACAAAATGTATTCGTCACTAATTTTTTTGAATAAGATCCCTACGAGCGTATATTTTCAATTTAAATTGGCAGTACGTACTTTTTTTTTTTGTAAAACATAACTTTTAAAAATCCTATGCAAACTGGCTATAGATGTTATTGAAACATCTCCGCTGTAAGGAACTTCTCCTAAAAAAAATTTCGTGACGAATACATTTGTTTTAAACTCCGATCTTTAAAATTAACCCACTGAGGCGCAATTCCCTTAACACGGGATTTCCTATTTAAGTTTTGCAGCTGCCAACCGGTAGGCAGTGCCCTTAAACTTCGTTATGCGATTTGAAGTTTTCTAAGGTAGTGTCTAAGAAATAAATTATTCTTTTCTACTTGGAAGACCATTGGCTATAAATAGGCGAGGTCTCCCATGACATGAAGGGACACTTCNAGGCGAGGTCTCCCATGACATGAAGGGACACTTCAGGTTTCTGTGGAGTCTTACAGTATTTCTCTAACTGATCAAGTGTACGTTCAAAATTAAGATTTTCTCATGTACGTCGGTGCGAAGGCTTTCGTGTATACAGTATAAATAAAATGAGGCGGTATTCAAATACGAAAAAGCAGCAGATCTCCCATTAAGGACGGGTCCTGTTTTGTCGAAAATTCGCCCCAACTGCAAAATTCAGAAGTTACGGAGGATATTTTGGATTTTGGATACTGGGCGCGCTGACGAGCAAGGAAACTGCATTAATGTGGTGGCACGATCTGTTCAGAAAACATGCGTATCGATCGGTGAAAGATATATGCAGAAATATAATCTTAAATTAGAAAAGTCTTGCGGCAAATTAGAAGCCGAGGAAGAAACCAAAATTATCCGAACAACAAATCACAAGATCACGATTCACGAAACAGGTTAAATGGCTGGAGAGAAACTAAGTATATATTTTATTGTCATTGAACTTCAGAAACTTAAGCGTCAAGCCATTCTTATATATGACGAAAGGATGGAAGAAATTACGGCGGAACCGCCCAACCAACAAAAATCGATGGCTTGTGCGCCTTTCAAATATTATTTAGTTACAGGTTCACTCCTCACACTAATATCTAATGTATCAATACAAGTTTACTCAAAGAGATTTTACCTTCGAACGTACCAAGAGAAATATAAATAAGGTGGATGGAAAATATATTTGACGACTTACAGCGCTGCACAAGGGAAATACACGCGTTACATGTAGGGGCATATGCCAAAACATGATGTTCAAAATGATATAAAACAAAAAGAAAAAATGTTTTTATCAAGCATATAACTCAGTTGTTGCCATAACATCCACGTAAAAATAACAGTCCCAAAACATTTTATTGGAGCCAATATACTGGTTAGTTTTATATGTAACACGATATCACCCAATCAGAAAACCATGGTTCTACGTGCGTGAACAATGAAAGGCATTCGAGATAAGTAAAGCAAGGTGTAAAATTTCAGAATAGGTGCTTCCTTACCTGCTTTTCTTTAAACTGTTTGCAGTCTGGGATTAAATGTCTTAATTTTCTGGACCAAATCTGGGCTCGGTACAGGCGTTTAATTTTATATTTGAGTAAATAGGTTTCCTTAAAAAACCTTATGACACTGCAAGCAGCATATCACATATTATATATATATATTTATTTACTTATTTGTGTATTTATTTATGTAGTATGTACAACTGGAATAAAATGAAACACAAGATAAAAATGTATTTTCACAGACTTTTGAAAGTTTACTAATGTCTGAATTTACATACAATATGACAGATTTACATTGGGATCTGATAACAGTCAATTAAATAACACATACGGTNTGCAGCCAATCCATAAACGGTGACATCTAAGGGTGCCGCCTGCCGGCTGGCAGCTACTAAATATAAATAGGAAATCGCATGTTAAGGACTCAGTGCGTTAATTTTAAAGATAAGCGTTTCAAACAAAATGTATTCGTGACGAATTTTTTTGAAGAAGATCCCTACGAGCGTATATTTTCAATATAAATTGGCAGTACGTACTTTTTTTTTTTTTGTAAAACATAACTTTTAAAAATCCTATGCAAACTGGCTATAGATGTTATTGAAACATCTCCGCTGTAAGGAACTTCTCCTAAAAAAAATTTCGTGACGAATACATTTGATTTAAACTCCGATCTTTAAAATTAACCCACTGAGGCGCAATTCCCTTAACACGGGATTTCCTATTTAAGTTTTGCAGCTGCCAACCGGTAGGCAGTGCCCTTAAACTTCGTTATGCGATTTGAAGTTTTCTAAGGTAGTGTCTAAGAAATAAATTATTCTTTTCTACTTGGAAGACCATTGGCTATAAATAGGCGAGGTCTCCCATGACATGAAGGGACACTTCGGTTTCTGTGAAGTTTCGCAGTATTTCTCTAACTGATCAAGTGTACGTTCAAAATTAAGACTTTCTCATGTACGTCGGTGCGAAGGCTTTCGTGTATACAGTATAAATAAAATGAGGCGGTATTCAAATACGAAAAAGCAGCAGATCTCCCATTAAGGACGGGTCCTGTTTTGTCGAAAATTCGCCCCAACTGCAAAATTCAGAAGTGACGGAGGATATTTTGGAATTTGGATACTGGGCGCGCTGACGTGCAAGGAAACTGCATTAATGTGGTGGCACGATCTGTTCAGAAAACATACGTATCGATGGAGGAAAGATATATGTAGAAATAATATCTTAAATTAGAAAAAAGTCTTGCGGCAAATTAGAAGCCGAGGAAGAAACCAAAATTATCCAAAAAACGAATCACCAGATCATGATACACGAAACAGGTTAAATGGCAGGAGAGAAACTGAGTATATATTTTATTGTCATTGAACTTCAGAAACTTAAGCGTCAAGCCATTCTTATATATGACGAAATGGTCCTGATATGTAAACAAGGATGGAAGAAATTACGGCGAAACAGTCCGACCACCAAAAATCGATGGCTTGTGGGCCTTTTAATTATTCGTTGGTTACAGTTTCACTACTTGTACTAATATCTAATATATCAATAAAAATTTACTCAAAGAGATTTAACCATCGAAAGTAACAAGAGAAATATAAATAAGGTGAATGGAAAATATATTTGACGACTTACAGCGCCGCACAAGGGAAATACACGCGTTACATGTAAGGGCATATGCCAAAACATGATGTTAAAAATGATATAAAACAAAAAGAAAATATGTTTTTATCAAGCATATAACTCCATTGTTGCCATAACATCCACGTAAAAATAACAGTCCCAAAACATTTTATTGGAGCCAATATGCTGGTTAGTTTTATATGTAACACGATATCACCCAACCAGACAACCATGGTTCTACGTGCGTGAACAATGAAAGGCATTCGAGATAAGTAAACCAATGTGTAACATTTCAGAATAGGTGCTTCCTTACCTGCTTTTCTTTAAACTGTTTGCAGTCTGGGATTAAATGTCGTAATTTTCTGGACCAAATCTGGGCTCGGTACAGGCGTTTAATTTTATATTTGAGTAAATAGGTTTCCTTAAAAAACCTTATGATACTGCAAGCAGCATATCACATATTATATATATATTTATTTACTTATTTGTGTATTTATTTATGTAGTATGTACAACTGGAATAAAATGAAACACGAGATAAAAATGTATTTTCACAGACTTTTGAAAGTTTACAAATGTCTGAATTTACATACAATATGACAGATTTACATTGGGATCTGATAACAGTCAATTAAATAACACATACGGTGCATTCTATCACTCAAATAAAGCTACAGTTCGTGATTCCCAATGCTTTGTGATTTTGGAAAATCGAAAGACTTATATCAGTCTCACAGGGGTTATGTCGACTTTTTACTTCTGAGAAGATACAAGACAGTGCATTTATCGTTGAGCTGTCACGTACTATATTAATAGCATCTCCAACAGTGCTCGTATTATTACAAAAGAAAACGGCGTCCAATGATACACTTCGTCTTATTCATGTACTGCCTTGCTCTTATGTAACATTATCATGAAACAATTACGTAAACTGGGAAGCTACGAAGTATCGAAAAATACTCAAGTGACAATTAGCAAGTGGAAGTGAAGAACATCAGTTATATCAGCAAGTCAATGGATTGTTTTGAATGACAGGCGAGCGATACGTTACAGAAAGTGAGCCGACAAGATAATTTTTTTTGCGGCGCGCGCTGCTGACCCTGGTTGTATTGAGTTTCTGCGTTTATCTGAGGAAATTTCTAGTTGTTTACTGCCCTATATTCTGTCATCATGACTCGGGGCGCGTCGAACATTCCAGGTCAGGGTCAACAGATTATAAATTGTGCGACGGGCCTCCGGGCCGAGGAGGAGGATGATGTATGAGACGACGAGTGGCGTGAGAAGTGACCAGCTGAAGGGTAATCTGCGACTGCGAGTATCAAGCAGTGAAGAGTGCGCCCGGCCGGCTGGATTNACAATTACGTAAACTGGGAAGCTACGAAGTATCGAAAAATACTCAAGTGACAATTAGCAAGTGGAAGTGAAGAACAGCAGTTATATCAGCAAGTCAATGGATTGTTTTGAATGACAGGCGAGCGATACGTTACAGAAAGTGAGCCGACAAGATAATTTTTTTTGCGGCGCGCGCTGCTGACCTTGGTTGTATTGAGTTTCTGCGTTTATCTGAGGAAATTTCTAGTTGTTTACTGCCCTATATTCTGTCAGCATGACTCGGGGCGCGTCGAACATTCCAGGTCAGGGTCAACAGATTTTAAATTGTGTGACGGGCCTCCGGGCCGAGGAGGAGGATGATGTATGAGACGACGAGTGGCGGGAGAAGTGACCAGCTGAAGGGTAATCTGCGACTGCGAGTATCAAGCAGTGAAGAGTGCGCCCGGCCGGCTGGATTNTGAGAAGTGACCAGCTGAAGGGTAATCTGCGACTGCGAGTATCAAGCAGTGAAGAGTGCGCCCGGCCGGCTGGATTATATACTATATGCGTGAATGAAATACATTACAAATGGTGTCAACAGATTGACTGAACGTGTGTTAATGATGAGTATGAGTTAATTGACAATTATCAAACAGAGACATAAAGAAGAACGTTAATTAGAGTTGAAATATACATTTAATATTGCGCTCACTCTCAAATAAAAAAAATAATAGTAGAGACAGATAATTTAATGCTGTAAATAATTGCTGTATGAATAAACTAAAAAAAAAATCTAGTTCTTTAAATTTTTAAGACATCCATTGCTCACTAACTCAGATACGCCCCTCAGGCATTCTTGTAACAATATTAATAAAAATGCCACATTATAATTTACAAATAAAATGAAAGTAAAATTTCGATTTAACAAAAATTCTATACTTTTATGTTAATATCAGTACCAAACGCTTGTGATATGTGATATATTTTGGATAACACGTCAGATACAGAGTGATTTTTTAAAAGTTTGATTTAAAAAGTGTGAAGCTTCTGTGAATATACTATACTACAATTTTTCTTAAACTTTAAATATTCGTAAATTTACTAGTTCATTGAATACGCGTATTGAGAATACACGAATTATTAAGTTTTTTTCCGCATACATACATTGCAGTTTTCCTTCCTTTTTGTCGGGAAAAGTCAAATGCTTAGTAAGGTTTCGAACTTAATGTAGTATCATTTCTATATTTTAAGTGCAACATACAANTCGGGAAAAGTCAAATGCTTAGTAAGGTTTCGAACTTAATGTAGTATCATTTCTATATTTTAAGTGCAACATACAACACATTTTCCATACTATTTATAGGTCGATAGCTTTCGTTACAGGTTGGGAAGATTATCGAACAAATGTTTTGAGTGTATATTCGTTTCCGACCAAAACACCGAANTCGGGAAAAGTCAAATGCTTAGTAAGGTTTCGAACTTAATGTAGTATCATTTCTATATTTTAAGTGCAACATACAATACATTTTCCATACTATTTATAGGTCGAAAGCTTTCGTTACAGGTTGGGAAGATTATCGAACAAATGTTTTGAGTGTATATTCGTTTCCGACCAAAACACCGAANAAGCTTTCGTTACAGGTTGGGAAGATTATCGAACAAATGTTTTGAGTGTATATTCGTTTCCGACCAAAACACCGAAACTCTGAAGAGTTGTTTCCTTCCTTCTCAGTTACATTTTTCTGTGGACATTATTACAATGTCGACGTGCGGGTGATTAAATTTTTTCGACAATATCGGTGTAGCCTAGCTCGGTGTGACAAACTTCATAACGAGCACGTGGGCTCGCATGTCTGATTAATTGTTACGACCGTGGCCTTTCCAATATTTATCTTGTAGAAAGTGACTGGTTTGATACGAACGGTTTTCCTCGTAGGCTATACGACCTGCNGGCCTTTCCAATATTTATCTTGTAGAAAGTGACTGGTTTGATACGAACGGTTTTCCTCGTAGGCTATACGACCTGCGTTGCCTCGAAAAAAAAAAGTTTTCAACGATGATCACCATATATTATCAGTTAGCGAACCGGCCCGGCTTTGCCCGGGTACAATTGAATTTTACAGTTATAGACTAATGAATAAATTGGGTAAAGACAATTCATTTATGTGAAAACAGAATTACAAAATTATACTATGTTGGTCTAAGTTTTTAACTGATTACGGCAACCCAAAAGGAAGGAAATATTTTTTACCCGATAGTCAAAAAGTACGGTATTGTTTTTGGAGTGTACCTGTACAATTATCGCGTAGTTACCACAATTCCGCTTTCGATGTATGAAAATCAAAACGTGAGTTTCATGAAGTTGTAGCTTAAGAAATAAATGTACCTAGGTACTACTTTTTGCACTTTGCTGAGGGATCTTAATCGATCACCAAAGTTAAGCAACGTTCCCAGCGGCACACATTTGGATGGGTGACCGTTTAGTGGCATTACATCTGAGCACTTCCGGGCTTCGGAGGGCACGTTAAATATTCGGTCTCGGCTGTTATCGCTTGATAGCAGTCGTTAAGCCACTTCAGAGGTCCTTGGGTGGACTGATAAACTGTGACACCAGAGGAAACAATATTTCGGTCACGTTCCCAGCCGTTACAGAATTAAGTTTTGTTTTTATTCCACAGGAACCGTACAATTTCCCAAGTATTTTATGTTTTATTCCAGGACCTAAAGTACCAACATAAAACATTTCATCAAAGTCCGTTCAGCCGTTATAGAGCTGAGTTCGGTCACGTTCCCAGCCATTGCAGAATTAGGTTTCGTTGTTATCCCACAGGAACCGTACAATTTACCGGGATAAAAAGTATCCTATGTCCTATTCCAGGATCTAAAGTACCTACACATCAAATTTCATCAAAATTCGTTCATCCGTTATGGAGCTGAGTTGTAGCAAACATACACACACAACATACAGACAGACTTTAGCATTTATAACATTAGTAGGATAAAAGTTTCAACATATATATGACATAGTTCATGGTACTTTGGTGGGTTGTATGACATGCGTCATTTTCGATTATTTTTGTCGTACCATACCACGCCACGCTGTGTTACGAGTGGTGGTCAGGCCCTTAGCTGAGCGGCCTGCCTGATTACACCTTCACTTATTTATCCAGGACACGTGCCGTGATCGCTGAAATTAGTTATGAAATCGCGAACCACACATACCCCCTCCACCGGCCAGTAAACGGGGACAACGCAGGCGTTAAAGGGCAGTGGAGTTCGTGGGCGGTGTATTTTGTCGTCGGGCCATTGGAATGAGAAGAACACTGAAGTGGATGTGTCCGGCCGTCGACTCGTGCCATCTTAATCAGCCTCCGGAATCTTGAACAAGGTGGGGACTCTCCAATTAGGCTTTAATCAGAATGTGGCTGGTTAAATATTTTTTTAATAAGATCATTTATTATTCTAGTATATTTGTATATCTTCCCCGTTCATATTCAATCATATTTATATTAAAATATACCAACAAAATATTAAAATCATAACAACTGACACCTCCGCCCTATCCTGTACAATTCTAGTGCTGCCGCTCGTGACTGCAAACAGAACTGACAAAATTCAGATTATTTTTAACAGTTTTTGAGTTATTAACGTACAAAGGTTTAAAGATTAATTTGAGTATTTCTGTATATATATGCATATATATATAATTATGTGTGGTTGTATATATATATATGTGTATGTGTGTGTGTGTGTGTGTAGTTGAGCAGTGACTTTTTCCAAACGTTTGTTTAAAAAGTGCTCACGTTACAGAGAACAACCTATACGTGTAGCATAGACCTTAGCCAGGGGGTGGGAGGGAAATTTGGGACATATCCCCCCCCTCCAAAAAAATTAAAATAAAATATTTAAAATAAATTTTGAGAAAAAAATTTCAACTTCAATTTTTTTTTAATAAGAAAAATTTGTGATGCCCCTTTAACATAAAGAATGTTTATAGCATTTTGTGGTTACATTTATGTAAATTAGCCCATTGATTGTAAAAGTATTTTTGAATTAAAGATAAGTAAACTGTTGTCTTTAATTTTTCACATACGAGAAATTTGCAATCCCCCTTGAACACGAAAGAGGTTTACAGCATCTTGTAGTACCTTCTCTGTATATAAGCCCACTGGTTGTAAATCATTTTTAGAACGTATAATTTGTAATGTTACAGGTTTAATATTTTTTTCCAAAAATTTTATTAAGATTTTTTATTTGTAGATTAGTAATTATGGCTTATGCCCCCGAATTAAATTCCTGGCTATGGCCCCTGAGGTGTAGNGGCCTTTCCAATATTTATCTTGTAGAAAGTGACTGGTTTGATACGAACGGTTTTCCTCGTAGGCTATACGACCTGCATTGCCTCGAAAAAAAAAAAGTTTTCAACGATGATCACCATATATTATCAGTTAGCGAACCGGCCCGGCTTTGCCCGGGTACAATTGAGTTTTACAGTTATAGACTAATGAATAAATTGGGTAAAGACAATTCATTTATGTGAAAACAGAATTACAAAATTATACTATGTTGGTCTAAGTTTTTAACTGATTACGGCAACCCAAAAGGAAGGAAATATTTTTTACCCGATAGTCAAAAAGTACGGTATTGTTTTTGGAGTGTACCTGTACAATTATCGCGTAGTTACCACAATTCCGCTTTCGATGTATGAAAATCAAAACGTGAGTTTCATGAAGTTGTAGCTTAAGAAATAAGTGTACCTAGGTACTACTTTTTGCACTTTGCTGAGGGATCTTAATCGATCACCAAAGTTAAGCAACGTTCCCAGCGGCACACATTTGGATGGGTGACCGTTTAGTGGCATTACATCTGAGCACTTCCGGGCTTCGGAGGGCACGTTAAATATTCGGTCTCGGCTGTTATCGCTTGATAGCAGTCGTTAAGCCACTTCAGAGGTCCTTGGGTGGACTGATAAACTGTGACACCAGAGGAAACAATATTTCGGTCACGTTCCCAGCCGTTACAGAATTAAGTTTTGTTTTTATTCCACAGGAACCGTACAATTTCCCAAGTATTTTATGTTTTATTCCAGGACCTAAAGTACCAACATAAAAAATTTCATCAAAGTCCGTTCAGCCGTTATAGAGCTGAGTTCGGTCACGTTCCCAGCCATTGCAGAATTAGGTTTCGTTGTTATCCCACAGGAACCGTACAATTTACCGGGATAAAAAGTATCCTATGTCCTATTCCAGGATCTAAAGTACCTACACATCAAATTTCATCAAAATTCGTTCATCCGTTATGGAGCTGAGTTGTAACAAACATACACACACAACATACAGACAGACTTTAGCATTTATAATATTAGTAGGATAAAAGTTTCAACATATATATGACATAGTTCATGGTACTTTGGTGGGTTGTATGACATGCGTCATTTTCGATTATTTTTGTCGTACCATACCACGCCACGCTGTGTTACGAGTGGTGGTCAGGCCCTTAGCTGAGCGGCCTGCCTGATCACACCTTCACTTATTTATCCAGGACACGTGCCGTGATCGCTGAAATTAGTTATGAAATCGCGAACCACACATACCCCCACCATCGGCCAGTAAACGGGAACAACGCAGCCGTTAAAGGGCAGTGGAGTTCGTGGGTGGTGTATTTTGTCGTCGGGCCATTGGAATGAGAAGAACACTGAAGTGGATGTGTCCGGCCGTCGACTCGTGCCATCTTAATCAGCCTCCGGAATCTTGAACAAGGTGGAGACTCTCCAATTAGGCTTTAATCAGAACGTGGCTGGTTAAATATTTTTTTAATAAGATCATTTAGTATTCTAGTATATTTGTATATCTTCCCCGTTCATATTCAATCATATTTATATTAAAATATATCAACAAAATATTAAAATCATAACAACTGGCACCTCCGCCCTATCCTGTACAATTCTAGTGCTGCCGCTCGTGACTGCAAACAGAACTGACAAAATTCAGATTATTTTTAACAGTTTTTGAGTTATTAACGTACAAAGGTTTAAAGATTAATTTGAGTATTTCTGTATATATATATGCATATATATAATTATGTGTGGTTGTATATATATATATGTGTATGTGTGTGTGTGTGTAGTTGAGCAGTGACTTTTTTCAAACGTTTGTTTAAAAGTGCTCACGTTACAGAGAACAACCTATACGTGTAGCATAGACCCTAGCCAGGGGGTGGAAGGGAAATTTGGGACATATCCCCCCCCCCTCCAAAAAAATTTAAATAAAATATTTAAAAAAAATTTTGAGAAAAAAATTACAACTTCAATTTTTTTTTAATAAGAAAAATTTGTGATGCCCCTTTAACATAAAGAATGTTTCTAGCATTTTGTGGTTACATATATGTAAATTAGCCCATTGATTGTAAAAGTATTTTTGAATTAAAGATAAGTAAACTGTTGTCTTTAATTTTTCACATACGAGAAATTTGCAATCCCCCTTGAACACGAAGGAGGTTTACAGCATCTTGTAGTACCTTCTCTCTATATAAGCCCACTGATTGTAAATCATATTTAGAACGTATGATTTGTAATGTTACAGGTTTAATATTTTTTTCCAAAAATTTTATTAAAATTTTTTATTTGTAGATTAGTAATTATGGCTTATGCCCCCGAATTAAATTCCTGGCTATGGCCCCTGAGGTGTAGNGATTTTTTATTTGTAGATTAGTAATTATGGCTTATGCCCCCGAATTAAATTCCTGGCTATGGCCCCTGAGGTGTAGTGTTACCTTTCACGAAGAAGGAAGCAAGGTGAATGGTGGGACAACCCTGCAAGGTCTGAGAGGTTTGCGGCAAGGATGTCGGCGGTGCGTCGCGCGAGTTGGAGATCGCTAAAAATAGCTTCCCGGATGGAACCACGAGGGCCAAGGGAGCGAGGTAACGAAGTGCTTCAAGTAAATAATGAACTAGAATCACAACAGCCCAAGGGGTCTACGGCGA
>NQII01007766.1:36504-84764 GCA_002778355.1 Clitarchus hookeri | reverse complement strand
AGTGTTGGCGCCTCACGCCACAGAACAGATTACAACACCTACGTCCAAACCTCAGCTTTGGCAGGTGTCAGCAGTGCAGATGCACTTTCCAGGAGACGATGCAAACCATCATGTCGACATAGTGAATGCCAGGAGGGAAAGGGTGGTGTATCACTGAAGGCAACGAGGACAAGAATTTAAGGGTCTGTATCTTGCGGTGTATCACCCACATAACTTTACCTTGCGTCCAATACTACAGTGTAAAGAAGGAAAGAAGTCAAATTTAGATCANCGGTGTATCACCCACATAACTTTACCTTGCGTCCAATACTACAGTGTAAAGAAGGAAAGAAGTCAAATTTAGATCAAGATTGGAGGAGATATCCAGTCTGGGCCCGACAGTCAAGGCATAGTCGCTTAACATAGTAGAATTCCCTTGTACTGGAAGATGTAGTGACTTTCAGGAAGTGGGAAATTAATGAAGGAAACACATGCACTTCCAATTGGCCCTACCAGAGTGCAGAACCTCAGAAGTGTTAGAATAATACAAACACATGAGGGCACTTCTGTGTGAATAAGACCATCAACAGATCTTGACTGACATTCTATTTGTTGCATTGTTGGGAGGATGTTGTGAAGTGGTGCCGTCCATGTGGTGCCTGCACCGCAATACATGGTTAGAGGATTATAGGATCAGGTCTCCTTTAAAAGTATGACGTTGGGATCTCATTACAGAGGATGGTTTTGAACATTCTCGAACCATCACCAGTAACTGAGAGGGAGATAAGTTCCTTCGGGTAGCGGAAGACTATTTCACAAAGTGCTCTGAGGTCATACCAGTTCCAAAGCAATATTCCAGCATGCTCGCTCATGCACTTGTACAGCATGTATTCTACAGGTTTCGAGTACCACTCGAGCTTAATTCTAAACAAGAGCAACATTTCAAAGCCTCTATTTTCCAGGAAGTAACGAGGATTTTAGAAATAAAACTTGAACTAAAGCTTTACACGTTAGGATGTGATAGTCGAGTTGATTAGCTGTACTATGGAACAGTAACTGGCGATATTCGTGAAAGACAACCAGAAGGGTTGGGACTCCAAGTTATTCTTATTTCTCTTGACATATAGTTCGGCAGTCCACGAGTCAATAATGGCAACACTTTCAATGACATCCATTGGAGGAAGAATAGTCCACCCCAGGTTAACCAGTAAAATTAATTGGAGGTTAATCGACATCCATGTTTGCCTGACATCACCTTAAAATTTACAGCTGGTGTGGCTGCAAAACCCCTATGGAAGAAGAGAATTNACATCCATGTTTGCCTGACATCACCTTAAAATTTACAGCTGGTGTGGCTGCAAAACCCCTATGGAAGAAGAGAATTCTTCGAAGACACAGAAAAGTTGGGAAGGCTGGGATAGGTTCCTGAAGAAGATCAATGATAGTGGATTTGTCAGCAGGGCTCTCGGGCGATGCGTAAGGTCGTTCATATTGAAAGAATGAAAATTTACGAAGGTCCAGATAACGGGGAATCTACTCGGGACGAACAGACTTCAGGAGGCTGCAGTGTTACGGGCGGCGAGTCTCAGTGCGTTAGGGGGTGACTCACCGCAGCCCGTCTCTCCCCTAGATGAACCAACTTGCCACTACTTCACCAGGCCGGTGAAAGGAATGATTGACAGCAGTCCTGAACATGAGGACACTGCTCCACCCTGCTAGAGGAGTCAACGTCTTGAGAGCTCATGCAAGAGTATTCCAAATAAAACCTCCCTCGGCTTTCCCAAGGTGTGAAGAAGGTCCTGGGTCAAGACACTTCCAGCATGAGGTCGGCAGTCTTTGGAAGAGAGCACTGTAAATAAATNATGTGAAGAAGGTCCTGGGTCAAGACACTTCCAGCATGAGGTCGGCAGTCTTTGGAAGAGAGCACTGTAAATAAATGTGTAAGAGCAAACTACCGACCAGACAAAAGTGTATAAGACAGAATTATACAATGCTGCCTGCTGCTAAAATGTACAAAAGGCCGGTAATCCAGGACATTCAATTTACATGTACATCATTCTCAGGCGATTGAAAGTCTATGGTCAATACCCAACTCTCGGGACGTGTATCTCAATGTCATCCACATATATGCCTCATATGATATCAGATATGTCACCATGCCGTGCGGAGCTGTCGGTAAAAGAAAACGCAACTGTAGCGTGTTTGTGAACAACAGCTGTAGCAATAAAAACTGTAGGTTTAAATTGTAACGTATTTTGATTTGCAGGCAGTTTTTACGTACCTTAAATAAAAGTAAACCTTGTTACAAATAATAACATTAGTTTTATAACTGTGAAATATGATATATTTATTTTGTAACATTTTGTGCAATGTGAAATCTTAAAGGTCAAACTCATGCACAATGATGATGGCTGATATATAATAAAAAATTTTTTTTAGCAACAAAGGTACCAACTTGTAATTTTGTCTCAAATATAAATCTGTACAACACTCCAAAGAAAATTGTGTAATTAGTATGATTTTAGATATAATTTGCACCGCAGACAAAGTTGTCACAACTGAGTGAAATCAATATATAAATATCTTATTTTCATAAGTACAATGAATTGGTATGTTTTGGCACATCGGGACCTTGGACCGGAGATCGGAGTTATTTATGCTCTGTCATTCCGGTCCCCCCGGCGGCCATCTAGTCCGCAATATTGGATGTCGGTGACTTTTGACCTTTGAACCCGGTGACGTTTGACCTCAAAAACCTAAAAAATTAAAATAACTCCAAAAAACAAAACAATCCAAAACATTTAATAAATTAAAAAATCCAGAAAATCCAAAAAATTCAAAACAATCTAAAAATGAAAAGTTTAAAAACCTAAAAAAANTAATAAATTAAAAAATCCAGAAAATCCAAAAAATTCAAAACAATCTAAAAATGAAAAGTTTAAAAACCTAAAAAAAACCTAAACAATCTAAAAAATATTTCAAATAAATCTAAAAAAAATACTTAAATATTTATAAAAACAACGAACATTTTTTTTTTTAGTTATAAAACTAAAATTTCAAATGTTTGAGCTTAGAGGGGGATAATGGATGGGAACTGACCAACNTAATAAATTAAAAAATCCAGAAAATCCAAAAAATTCAAAACAATCTAAAAATGAAAAGTTTAAAAACCTAAAAAAACCTAAACAATCTAAAAAATATTTCAAATAAATCGAAAAAAAATACTTAAATATTTATAAAAACAACCAACATTTTTTTTTTAGTTATAAAACTAAAATTTCAAATGTTTGAGCTTAGAGGGGGATAATGGATGGGAACTGACCAACCACCACGTTATGATGTCACCCAACCACTGTGTAGAGCACAGGTGTCCTTGACATTTGTCAATGACCTTGAACGTATAACCTTGACCTTGGATGACCTTGAAAACAAAAACCCCAGAAAAATGGTAAACATTGAATATATTTATAAAAGTCAGCGACCCTATTATATTACTAACAACTTCCATCATATTTTATCCGGGTGATATTGACCTTGAGTGCAGTGACCTTTGACCTTTTACCCAAATATTGGTTAAAAATCCCAAAAATGTCCTAAAAATTTATAAAAAAATTAATAAAAGTTAGAAATTATTATTTTTTAAAATTAGTTTTATAAACTTACATTTTTGTATGTCCCTTACAGCACAATGTCGAGCAGAAGACTGACCCCCTTCCAATAAATCACATGGCATTAACATCCAGCCACCATATTGGATTTTACTTAAATATTTTTTTAAAATTTTCAACACCCGGGTGGCACTGAGGATTCCGGCCAATGTTATATCTGAATGACCTTCACCTTGACCTCACATATGTGACCTTTACCTCGAGTACATGGCATTATAAAACCTTGCACCCATGAATAAGTACTTAAAAAACTGTTATAAAATCCAAAAATTCCCAACAAATGTTAGAAAAAGTAAATAAAAGCTAACGACTGGTGTTTTTAAATACAAAATTTCGTTTAATGTCACAATATTTACCTTAATGAGCACTGCAATCAGTAATACAAACAACACACCAATCCACACAAAACCACTTCAAAACCAGACACCAATCTAATACGATCCACTACAAACCACAAACCAATCCAAACCAATCCATACACCAATTTGCACTCCAATTGTGCCAGTTGTGTTGGCACTTCTATCATATCACTATCTAATTCTGTTCATTCTTTTCTTATTTATACTAGTGTTTCGGAAAATATTTTTTTTCCCTATTGTTACTTATTTTAGTTCTGCTAACAA
This sequence comes from Clitarchus hookeri, assembly GCA_002778355.1. Classification (NCBI taxonomy): domain Eukaryota; kingdom Metazoa; phylum Arthropoda; class Insecta; order Phasmatodea; family Phasmatidae; genus Clitarchus; species Clitarchus hookeri. Next base: position 80,494 of record NQII01007766.1, on the reverse strand, counting down.
AATATGTTTATTCACTTTTAAGTTATAAAAATGACTTTATCATCTGAAACTGTGTAATGTTAAAATTATAACATGTTATTTTATTTCATGTTTTTCGTTAAAAATATACGTTTCTTTAATTCTATTAATTATTTACATACATATTATTGTGTTAACTCTTAATTTCAATCATTAAGATGAAAAATGTCATATGTGAATAATTATATGTCATTCTCGACTTACGATTTATGTACAGATTATTATCGCGAATCCATGAAGTCCAGAAACTACCTAGGTATATATAAGTTTCTGCTCAGGTAACTTCTTTCTTCTTCGTTTTCTCGCCATGCAACATGTAGTCAACTTACTTTACTAACATTTGGAATCTTTCGTCTATTTGAGACGAAACGGGTTTAACCACCGTTTTGGGTAAGTTTATTTTCGGATATGTTATTTTGCGACAAGATCGTATGGCTTAATTTTGCGGCCAACCTTTTCGTCCTTCTTGTGATGTAGGCGGCCCACAATATTGTGGCATCGTCGTTTTGATAACGATTTCACTTCTTTCGGCTGGCACCGCAGCAATGTCTGAATTTCAGTTTCTACATTCAAGTGACCTCTAAATTATTTTTGCCGGCTGCATGTGATCGGGAGTTCTCTGATCTTTCTGTCTGACGCAGCGTCAGTTTATATTTCTGTATTTTTTTTGAAAAATTCTAATACGAAATTATTTGTGTTTTCAAATTAAAATATAAGTTAAAGTAAATTTTAAAATGGAGCGATCGCGGGTACCCAACAATAAACATGGCCATGACATTATAATGAAAAAAAAAAAGAGAGACCACAGTTTGCAGAAATAATTTTCTAATTCGAAAAAAAATGTTAATAGAAAATACTTATGTATGAAAAATTAGTTTATATATATAAATATGTTTTTTGTGGCACAGAAAAAAATTGAACCGTTTTTCAAAAGAAACAAGTTGATTTTGTTTACTTCCTTAATAATCGCCCACATATAATATAAACATTTTTATAAACGTAAGGTTGTAATTGATAAAATTTTTGAGCTACACCATGTGTTTATCTAATTCCTTTTTTATAACTTTGTAATCAGTAAAACGGGAGCAAGCCCATATATTTCGTTTTCTGTAGTAAACCATATTCTGCACAGGAATCTAAATCCCAACTTCCATTGATAAGCCATCCTTGCGTAGTAACGAGAGTACTTATGTATGTGTATTAAAGTTTGTAACACATAGGTGCTACATAACATGTGGTAACAGAGCGCTGTTTCCGTTCATAGATGTGTCTTATTTTCATTTTTGCGCCCTTGTTGTATACGTCTCTTTGAGACTTAGGCATGCGCAAATGCTTTTGGTGAGAGCTCTGTGCTTTTTCATTTAAGTTAGGGGTAGTGCGTAATTTTGTAGTTTTCTGGTACCATGCCCTTTTGTTTTCTGCCAGAACTCCTTTTAAAGAATGAATGTCAGTATGATTGCGCCATCAGAGGTGTACAAGCAACTGATACATAGCAGTACAGTTTAGAAGCGCGTTGCATGCTGCTTTACATGCAAATGTCCCTAATTCTTATGCCAAGTCGTGCGATATTGAAATTGGCGCTTAGTATCGCACATGCTCTACGAAGATACTTTCTTTACAAGAGTTTTTTGATAATCTTAGTAACGATGATACATATTTCTCATATCCCCGGTTAAAAAACACTTTAGCACATCTCAAAAACCATGCTCAGAATTTTTTGACTATGTTTGGTGAGAAATTGTCAGATGCTCAGTTTAAGTCACTTAAGATCTATGTGGCTCAGACTTAGTCCCTTGCTGAGAAGGGTTTTTATTTTGGAGTCACTGACTATCAATGTTATTGATACCAGTAACGATGATGTTCCCACCACTTCCATCACCTCAGCCACCTAACAGTTTGCCAGTGTTAATGTTAGTCCACAATTCCACCATGTTCTAGCTACCACACAAACCATTGCAGTTAACCTAGTTGGCAACCCACATATTATCACACTTGCCTCATCCACCAATACATCCACTGCTCTCCACACTGCATCACCTGTCCAAACCTCACACGCATTCCATCCGATTGTTGTTTTCAGTGCACTTGCACATATTTCATCTTCATCATCACACATGTATTACAGTGTTTTCTTCAAAATCACACACCCACTTGATAATATGCTGCATAACTTTCCTGCTACTGATGGTCTTCATGTTCCCAAATTTTTTGAGTTTTTGAAAGTATATGTCGAACTCTGTCAGAGTAATATAGTGACAGAGGCATAATTGCTTGAAGTCATATACCCTTTCACTCAAGGTTCGCTTAGTGAACGACTAGTTTAGCCATACCACCTTATGTTTTATTTGATTCCTGTCATACAGATATTATCAATTTTTTATTCTCTCAAGGTTGCATTCTCAGTTTCAACTGAGAATGTTTAACACTTCACAAGAACCTAAGGAGACTCTTTTTGTGTATGTGAGCAGTGTTAAGGGTTGTGCAATCATATTGCGTTGAAATCTCCGAGAATCTGAAGTGGTTAATACCACATTAGAAGGCTTAGAACCTAAAGAGCATTCTCATTTGGTGTTTTTCTCTAAACCCAACACTTTTGCAAAGTTGGATAGGGTATGTATACAATCTCAGAACATCAGTTATGCCGACCAAAAACGCCATCATATCTTTATGCCAAACAAATCATTCCATCATACTGATAGAAGAAAATTACCTCATGTTTCTTCCACAAATATTTTCACTGATAAAAAATATCAGAAACAGAAATCGAAGAATGACCATTCCCCTTTACAACCAAATTCTCTTGCACATGACAACCCACTTTCTTGTAGGCATTGCAAAATGTCAGGCCACAGGATTGACCAGTGTTACACAGTAAAATACAAGTCACGCAGGGACGACAAGTGTGCCACTGCTCAGTTTAATGCCCACAATTTTCAACATGTGAACCTTTGCAGGCATTTTCAACAGCTGTTCGGTCCTTATGACAATGCTGAAAACAAAATGTTTGAAATATGTCAAGTAAATTTCCCTAGTGTGGTGGGCATTCAAATGGTTAAGACACCCCATGTTAGGTTACATTTAGGGCCATTAATCTGTTAATGCTCTTGTTGATTGTGGATCTTAGTGTACCATTATTTCTGCGAAATTTTTTGAGAAATTAAAACACTTAAGGTTCGTTAAGTTTGTCGAACCTTCTTAAGCACAATTTACACTGCCACAAGGCAGGCTCTGCCGATATCTGTTTGCCCAACTTAAAAAATTTTAAACTGATTATTTGTCTTTGACACGCAAATGCATAGTTTCCAAACAATTTGGTTTAGATTTTATTTTGGGCCCACAATTCATGGCTGCTACTGGCAAAATTCTTCATATTCAAGATTAGGATATTTTCTTTAAGTTTTCTTCTGACACAACAATGTCATTGGTGGTCTGTCATCTAAAGCAAAGAGTTACTCCTGACTGTATACCACAGTCCAATCAAATTGTAAATTACTTTGAGCTTCTTGAAGAACAGCAGCATTCTGCTATTGAGAAATAGAGTAAAAGACGTACTATCAGGAGTTTAATATGATTTTACCTGATCTAAAATTCAAGTTTGTCTTTAACTATATGAATGATCTTGTCATTTATTCCAACAGTTTTGAACAACGTTTGGACCATCTAAAAGAAGTTCTTTCTCGTTTAGAAAAGGCAGTTCTTACTGTTAACCCTTCTAAAGTTAAATTTGCTCTGCATGAAATTTCATTTTTCGGAAACAGGATTTCTTCCATTGGAATTTCCTTTTTTCCAGAAAGGACCTAATCGATTAAAGATATCGTCCACCACGTGATGTTATAGGTATATCCAGGTTTATTGGCATGATTCAATATTTTGCAAAATTTATTCCTAACCTCTGAATAAACCGAGAAAGAAATCTGTTAAATTTTAATGCGGCAAGAAGCAGCAAAAGACCTTCGAAATATTAAATTATGATATTATTCAACATTCTGTATTATGTATGTCAGATTGCAGCTAAGAATTTATCCTTCAAACAGATGCTTCAAGTCACGCTATAGGAGCTATCCTAGGACAGGAGATTGATGGCTGTCGTCAGCCGATTGCATTTGCATCCCGTACTCTTACTTCCCAAGAGAAAAAGTCTTCCATTATAAATTAATTGGAATATTTTACCTTAATTATTCCCATATAAATGTTTAGAGAATATTTTTGCCTTGCGGAGTTTCTTCCCTAATCCAAAAGCGGGTCTTTGTCATGGCTTTTGGCTCATCCACGCCAACTTGGAAAAATTGGCCGTTGGGTAGATATAATTTCTTCTTTAAAATTCAGAGTGAAACACATAAAAGGAACTCAAAATATAGTTGCAGATGTGGTATCTCGTATGTTTGGTGGCACCAATGTGGAATCCGAAGTACCTTTAAATTGTAATATTTTGTCTAGTTTCCATAAATTTTTACATACATTAAAGAACACCAAGAAAGGACAGTAATTTTAAACAATTCATCAAAAATTTAAAATAATGTATTGTACAAAAACCATATTTTCTTTCCAAACGTCTCCTTTAATGCATATCTCGTGACAAATGGAAACTTATTGTATTGCCTGATCACCTCAAACACTATGATATTTGAGTATATTCATTCATCACCTCTTGGCACTCACTTTGGTACAATCAAAGTTATTCAGCCTATCCGTCATAAATTTATTTATAAAGGAATCGTTTCCAAAATCTTTGAGCTAGTAAAATGTTGCAAAATTTGTGCTCTGAGCAAGCCTGCTCAGAATACTCATTTAGTGTTTCTGTCTTCAGATGTAGCTTAAATACNTGCAAAATTTGTGCTCTGAGCAAGCCTGCTCAGAATACTCATTTAGTGTTTCTGTCTTCAGATGTAGCTTAAATACCCATGGAAAAATTGTTCATTGATTTTGTTGGTCCCTTTCCCAGGCGTGCATTAGGAAATGTTATGTTGTTAGAGTGTTGATGCTTTCACTAAATTAGTATGGTTAATTCCACTTCAAAAAGAGCTGATATTATCTCTATTATTCATGCTATCCAAGTACACATAAAAAATAATTAAATACACCGTCATCCATTGTGTCTGACAATAGTTNCTCTATTATTCATGCTATCCAAGTACACATAAAAAATAATTAAATACACCGTCATCCATTGTGTCTGACAATAGTTTACAGATTATTTCTCATCTTGTTAAGAACATGTATTTTTCTCAAGGTATACGCTACATAGCTTTATCCCCAAATAATAATAGTCCTTCGCATGCGGAGCGTTTCAGGCGGAATCTTCGTTCACCACTTATTGCTTTCCATGCGACGTTTCAAACAAATTGTGATAGAAATCTCTGTCGGGTTGAAATGGTTTTCAATTATTCCAAGCATGAATCTAACAAAACTAGCCTATTCAATCTTATGTTTATTTTTCCCCAAATAAATTTTTGCAAGATTTGTGGAATTGGAATAACTTGTTGCCGAACGATCCTAAGGATGTTTGTGATATTTGGGCATATGCCCCCAAGATTTTGAAGTGCGCTTATTTCAAGAGTTATGCCAAGTATAATAAAGGTCGCATTGATAATCCTTTTCGTGACGTTGACCTTGTTGTGTGCTAAGCACACCCTGTAAGTAGGGCAGTTGGTAAGAAAATGGAAAAAATTATTTACTGTTGGTAGGGGCCCGTATCAAATCTAACATTTGTGATGTAAGTCACTGTAGCTTTGTGGGACCCCAGTTCGGTAGCATTTCTTACAAGAGATCATGTCTCTCATTTAAAAAGGTTTCATGCTAGAAAGTAATTTTCTTTTTGAGCTGTTTAGGAGCTGCAGAATCTACCTTTGCACTTGTTTATTTTGTTGTACAACCACACAATTGCTTCTCCCTAAAAATAATGCAGTAACATTTGTTACTTGTTAGATGCTGTCTTCGTCTTGTTCGTGGACTGTTCACCCACTGAGCTGCGTCATTTTGGGATCTATGTCGTCTTGTGAGCTCACCTTTTCAAAAAATTCCTCGGTAGTATGTTAAGTTGAGATACTAAGTTAGGTTGTAGTACTAAGTTAAGCTGATTCTATGTTAAATTAATTTGTTATTGTAGCAAATAATGTTTTGTTTTATAAATTAAAGTTGTTTGATATATATATATATATATATATATAATATGAAAAATTTTTTGAATTCAATATCTCATTTATTTGGTGATAACTCTAGTTGAACAAATAGGGTATTTTATTTTGTTTGGGGATNTTTTTGAATTCAATATCTCATTTATTTGGTGATAACTCTAGTTGAACAAATAGGGTATTTTATTTTGTTTGGGGATTAAATTAGTTAGGCTCCTGTTTAATCGTTAATCTTTTGCAGATGTGAAATACTCTTATTTAATTGGACCTTGATGTCAAGGACATCGGTAAATTATTTGAATATTTAGTAGTGTATGCTTTAATATTGTAGTTTGTTTAATGTGATAGTAATTTATGATCAATTTGCTGTTAGGTATCTGTCTACATCTTGCAGACTCTTTTATTTACCACCTTACGTTTTTAGGGGTGGCATTATGTATTTTCCAGTTTCTGCCAGTTAGACCAACATGTTTGCGTCCTTGAGCATACTCCTGGATGTTGCCAGCTACCTTTCTGTTTCGTCGGTTTTGGTAAATAATTTCGACACTGGTATTAAATTGAAAAGAATGAAGACCTCACTTTTTCACGTAACTTTTACTTTATTATTTGAACTTTAATCTTCGTGAACTACACGAATAATGGGCCGAATTAGACAATAAATTGATTAAAGTTCTGAGTGACCACAATAACTTCAAAAAGGANAACTACACGAATAATGGGCCGAATTAGACAATAAATTGATTAAAGTTCTGAGTGACCACAATAACTTCAAAAAGGAAAATTTTAATTCGATAGAAATTTCAATTTTGTACTGTTACAATTGGAGGATAACATCATTGCCTTTAATACTGCAGTGCTTACCCCTGCCTCTCTACTGACTCAATCGCATACAAAAAGGGGATTATTAGACTTTGGAGGCAAGATACTCAAAACAGATTTTGGCACCCTTGATGAAGATGACCTATAAAGCTTAGAAAAGAGTCTTAAATATATTGTTGATTAACATGACAAAATTTCAGTAAATTTCCTAACCATATCATTTCAATCAAGTATTTAGAAGACCGTATTTTGAAAACTACTAAATGAATCCAGAAATGGGCTACTCACATCTTTAACGTTTTGTATTCAGTGTGGAATCAAGCGTTTAATTAATTCTGGGATAAGTTCTTGTTTCAGGTCAGACATTAGTACTATGGTGTTGAGGATAAGTGAAGCTATATTTAGCGCCAGGCTATAAATGTTCGATTTGAAGCATGTAATCGAGACTAGTGGCCGTGGAAAGTCAAGCTCTACACTTTTGAATACAAAGGCATTTTATTGACATTTTGAACCAAATTCTAAATTTGATAACTCTTCCTTTGCATATAATTGTCCCAGTGACTTTTGAAATTTTTTTTGCATACTATGGATACAGAACAATACAAGAAATTATTTATAATTCTTCCCTTAATGTTGTTGTTAACGTTCCTTTGGCAAATAAGGATAGTTTTCAGAGTTATCGTGTTTTGCTTTTCCTATGTTATTTCTCAACATAAACAGGTAGCTGTTATTCAAAGTTTCAGAATTTCTTATTGTCAGCTTAGGCAGAAAGCTTTTTGCTTCCATACCAGCTAAATTTTCGTCTCAGTGTAAAACTTATTGTATTACCTTTGCCCTTCTGACTTTCCATTTTTTGATGTACATGTTAGTAGTTGTGAATTTACTTTATTCTCTGGTAAACCTTATGTTAACATTTGCGAAGAATCCTTTGTATCTCTAGTTAATCTTTCTTAAAAAATACCAGACTCACTGGCTGTTTGCGACGAAATTTCCAATTGATATATCATTGTTATGTAGGACTACCTTGGAGTGGAAAACTCCCTCCACACTACCATTGTGTGGAAGTGGTTATCTCACCAATGCTTTACATTGCGACATTATCACCCCAATTTTTAAAGCCTTTTAGCCAAGACATTTGTGCCATTTATTTTAACCAGTCTTTACCTGCACTACATTTTCCAAAAATTATTTCTAATATCACATTCTTGCAACTTTCAAAATTACCCATCATTCTCCCAATGTTTCCCTCTTTAAGGAAATTGATTCTCTTTTGACTTCCGAGCCCCATGGCACTAATTTCCGTGATGTTATGTAACTTCTACATCCCCATCGTTCTCCACCTTCCTAACATATTAATGTTATATCGATTAATCTATTTTTAGTTGCAGTGTTTTGCATCGCGTTTGCCATCCATGTTGGTTGATATCCAAGTTTTGTGTACTTATGCAACTCTCTCCACTTATTCAACCTTCTAGCTAAGAACGTTAAGTTTTAATTCCTTTACCAGTTATTTCTAGCGGCATCTCCTGCTTGTTATTTAAGTTTATTCTGGTGGTGTGTTTTTTGTATATTATTTTGTTGGTATTGTTTGCATATTGTAGCTACTGCTCTTGCCACACCTTTGCGGGCGTGTGTCTTTTTTCAGGGGGAAGGGGGGAGTAGTGTTTGCCAGTTGTGTTGGCACTTGTTCCATGTCACTCTGTAATTCTGTTAATTATCTTATTTATTTGATGTTTCGCCGAATATATTTTTTTCCAATTGGAACGTGCTCTATTTATGCTTAATAGTTTTGTGTGTTCACATTGAAGTTATATAAAAACTTTATCATCTGAAAATTGGGTTACGTTTATATATTTATCTGTTCTTGGTTTAATGTTTCTTGTGTAAAATTTTTTTTCGTTATGTGTATTAATTGTTGACGTAAATGATATTGTGTAATATCTTAATTTATATTATCAAACTGAAACATGTCACTTGTAAATTATTTAGTCTTTCTCGACTTTCGATTTACGTATCGAATATCCGCGCGAGACCATGCAGTCCGGAGCATACCTAGGTATATACAGGTTCCCGCTCAGGTAACTTCCTTCTTCTTAGTTTTCTCGCCATACAACATGTAGTCAACTTACTCTACTAACTTTTGAAATCATTCATTATGAAATAATATATGAACAAAGTAATTACTGCTTTTTATTTACTAATGTATATATTATATAGATAAATAGCACTTAATACTCAATCTGTATATATGTAACAACAATTATCAAAATAAATCGAACAAATATACTTACTTTTGACTGTCAAAAACAAATGCGGGTCTCTCCTAGCGTACGCAGCGGCTGACGCAANTGTAACAACAATTATCTAAAGATATCGAACAAATATACTTACTTTTGACTGTCAAAAACAAATGCGGGTCTCTCCTAGCGTACGCAGCGGCTGACGCAATACTGTGACACGGGTTAAGACATGCAAGCCCCTCTCTTCGCCGTTACCACAACTCGCTAATCCATATACTTTGGCTAATATTTAGACTGCCACTTTCGTACCATGGTACAATCGTACCCAGTCTACCCTACCCTTTCACTCAAGGTCCGCTTAGTGAACGATTTGTTTAACCGTGTCACAATATGTTTCATTTGATGCTTGTAATTTATATATTATCAATTTCTTTATTCCCTCATGGTTGCGTGCTCTGTTGCAACTAAGGATGTTTAATTGTTTGCAATAAACTGAGGAGGCTCTTTCTGTGTAAGGGAGCATTGTTAAGAAGCCAGCCATAACATTGCGTTTAAATCGCCCATAATCTGAATTGGTGTATACCATATTAGAAGTCTTATATAACAATGTGTTATTTTAATATGCGTTTAAACATATGTATGTACAAATATATAAAATTAAAATTATTTGGGTTTTAATATTTATGTAAACATATTTATATATAAAATTATTTAATATTTTTATTTGCATATTTATTGACCTACACATAATTATGTTTATAGTAATTAAAAATAATTTTATGTTTCTATATAGTGTAAAAATAATTATCTGCATGTTAATCTGGGGCAAACGATTATGTGGGTTTTCTGAGACAGCTCCCATATTTTTTTACATATAAATTTTACGGTGGTAGTCCTTTAGTTGGCACAAGCTTGACTCTTTGCTGTAAAAAGGAATAGCATTTATAAAGCACAAAAAAAAATTACAGTTGACTTTCTGACACGATGAGGTGAACATCTATTTGGAAGCGCTTTCTCGTCATACCACTTAGATGAATTGCGAATGCGAAGGCCTGTCTTTGAGCTCAACGATCATGGAGCCGAGACCTGCATCATCGCTAACTGGTTGTTGCTATTAACGATTGTGCAATCGAGTTTTCACCTACGGTAAAAATGCTCTTCGGCATGAGGGAACGGCCATTAGGAAGAAACCGTATCGCGAGATGAAGCATTACAACTATGGTCCCATGCAGTTTGTGCAAGGTGATACATTGAATGAATATACCGACATCTGCAATGATTCGTCTACTGGGAGTCAGCCAGTGTTGCCGTCAATAACTTTTACTGCATCGTCGTGTACCGATTCGACTGTAGATTATGATAAGATAGCTAATGCTAAAGACGGAATGAGTGCAGCAGGGTCGGTTTGAGCAGAATGTACATTTGCAAGACGTTCGCGTGAAGTCGACGAACTTCAAAATAAACGGTCGTAGGCTTTAAATACTGATGAGCATACAACTCCTGCTAGAAAGAAAAGCAAATTTTATATTGATGATGAAACAGGAAGTGAAGACGATACTGAAAATTGCATAGATGAAAATAAACAATAAGTCAGTGATATTGTTGAAGACGATGATGGTGATTTTCTCAATGCACTGACACACCCCTCCAACACATTTCATGAGCGACACGAAGAAGGCAGAAGACACCGAGAATACTGGCTACCTATTTTACGAAGACCCGAATGAACTTGTTGATAGACTCAGATATTTGATTGACCTTCAAAAAGTGGGTATTTCTCCCACATTATTGAGATATCTTTAATTATTGGTAAACTAAAGGAACGGGGATATATCGCATGATGTGATGAACTGCTTTCTTCCGAAATAGCAATTTAAAAATTATAATAATACATTATTATAAAATAATTGGTTTTTTATGTTAGTGTCTCGTATTCTTCTATCTCTAACAACTTTAAAATGGTGTTATGAGCACTCAGCTATTAACGGAAAAATCTGCATATAAAATGGTAATAAAATACTTCAGTATAAAAATGCATGGATACTTGACTGCATTCAAAACATTAATTTTGTCGGCGTGTACAAATATGACGACATTTGGCGAACGGATGTAATTTATATACAATAGGTGGGGGACATACCGAAGGAGTGAGATTGTTCGAAGGATTGGAATTGATCAAAGTATTGGGATTCTGGAGCGGATTGTGGAAGTGATTGTGGAGCATGTGGAGTAAGCCCAGCGATTGTGGAGCGGATTGCGACGGATTGGCGTGGATTTGTGTGGATTAGTATGTGAACTGGTGTGTATTTATATGTGGTTTGGTTTGGATTTATGTGTGGATTGATTTGGATTGGTATTTGGATTGGTTTGGATTGGTGTGCGGATTGTAGTGGATGGGTGTGTGGATTGGAGTGGATTGGTGGGCATTATGTGGATTGATGTGTGGATTGTTGTGCTTATTAAAGGAAATATTTATAGATTGGTGGAAATATTGATAAATAAACAAGTTTTTAATTATTTATAAAATTTAAACATATCATATTTTGAATTTTTTGGTTTTATACAATTTTTTAATTTATTTTAGGGTACATGTTTATCCAAGGTTATAAGTTAGGAGGTCAAGGTCACATATGTGAGGTCAATGTCACAGAAATGAGGTCAATGTCACATATTTGAGTTCAAGGTGAAGGTTATCCGCATATAACATTTTGGTCGGAGTCATCAGTGCCACCTTGGTGTTGAAAATGCATGCAAATGATAAACGTAAAAACCAATTTGGTGGGTGAAGTGCATTAATCAGAATGTAAAAAAGTGAGTGGGTATGGGAGGGCAATTTTAATACAACGCGATTGATTGGAGCTGGTTAATCATCTGCTAGACATGTCGCTGTGGGGGACCTCTAGAAAATTAAATTTAAAAAAATTATTTCCAAAAAATATTTTTACTATATGTTTTACATTTTTTTAATGTTCGGAATTTTTTGGGATTTTTTAACCGAATTTTTGGGTTCAAGGTCAAAGTTTACTGAGGTAAAAATCAAGATCACCTGTATTAAAAAATGTAATTAGTAATGTTGAATGCTCGCTGACTTTTATAAATTTATTCAATGTTGTAAATGTTTTCTCGAATTTTTGTTTCAAGGTCATCTAATGTCATGGTTTTTGGATCAAGGGCATGAGTCAAGGTCATCTGAGTCCAACAAGGGATATGGGTGACGTCATAAAATGGTGGCTTGTTGATTCCATTCCCTCGTCCCCGCTAAGCATGAACATTAAAAATTTTAATGTTATAATTTTGGAATAATTTTTTTATAAATATTTGGGGGATTAATGGATTTTTGCTAATTTTGTGGATTTTTTTAAAGGTTTTGGATTTTAAATTTTTTCTAATTTTTAAAGTTTTTTTGGGGTGGTGTTTTTTATACTTTTTTAGGTTTTTCGACTTTTGGATTTTTTGTATTCTTCAAATTTTTTTTTGAATTTTTGAATTTTTGAATTTTTGGGTTTTTGAGGTTAAATTTCACCGGGGTCGATTCTTCAAATTTTTAAAAAAAATTTTGGATTTTTGAATTTTTGGGTTTTTGAGGTTAAATGTCACCGGGGTCAAAGATCAAAGGAAACCGACATTCAACATGGCAGACAAGANTGGGATCAAGGGCATGAGTCAAGGTCATCTGAGTCCAACAAGTGATATGGGTGACGTCATAAAATGGTGGCTTGTTGATTCCATTCCCTCGTCCCCGCTAAGCATGAACATAAAAAATTTTAATGTTATAATTTTGGAATAATTTTTTTATAAATATTTTGGGGATTAATGGATTTTTGCTAATTTTGTGGATTTTTTTAAAGGTTTTGGATTTTAAATTTTTTCTAATTTTTAAAGTTTTTTTGGGGTGGTGTTTTTTATACTTTTTTAGGTTTTTCGACTTTTTGGATTTTTTGGATTCTTCAAATTTTTTTTTGAATTTTTGGATTTTTGAATTTTTGGGTTTTTGAGGTTAAATGTCACCGGGGTCAAAGATCAAAGGAAACCGACATTCAACATGGCAGACAAGATGGCCGCCCGGGATCAGAATGACAGAGCATGAACAGCTCCGATCTCCAGTCCCAGTTTCCGGTGTGCCAAAACATACCAAATCATTCTTGTTTTATGCATTGCATAATCAGTGTTATAGATGAAGCTATGTTATTTCCTTTCATGGATGGAGCATGAATTAAGATAGTATTCCCCTACCGACTGTGCAGTAATCAGTCTGTGTTGGAACATTTAATTGGTTTCTTGCAAAGAGAACAGCCGCTTGCAAATCATATAAAGAACAGACAAAATAACATGTTATAAGAATAGCGAGGACGTCAGTTTATATTTCGGTTTCAAACACATCAGAGCTTTTGATCACGAAAATAATATTTTACTTCTTAATATACTCCTGTAGCGTCATACTAGAAATGCTCAAAATACCAAAATCAGTTGATCTTACATGTAGTCTTATAGAGTCAAAGTGATTCAACAAATAGTTAAAAAATTGTTGCATAGAAAAAGATGTTGCGATGACTAAATAAAGTTAAGACTATGGTAAATCATTACCATACGTTAATTTGTTTAATATCTTCGAAATGGCGAAAACGGAGAAAAAAAAAGTGGACCCAGTGTAAAAATGGATGACGGAGTCCATTACCNCGTCATACTAGAAATGCTCAAAATACCAAAATCAGTTGATCTTACATGTAGTCTTATAGAGTCAAAGTGATTCAACAAATAGTTAAAAAATTGTTGCATAGAAAAAGATGTTGCGATGACTAAATAAAGTAAAGACTATGGTAAATCATTACCATACGTTAATTTGTTTAATATCTTCGAAATGGCGAAAACGGAGAAAAAAAAAGTGGACCCAGTGTAAAAATGGATGACGGAGTCCATTACCCTGTGAAGCCCATCAACACCCTGTAGCCTTCTGGCATATCTCCAAACAAGTTTCTCCTTAGGGTTGGAACTTCAATAATGTTACTGCGAATCTTTGACCTGTGAAAACTCTACAATAGCACCAGACTCCTAGTGAAGCCTCGGCAAAATATGTAGGCCCTAATCGACGTCACAGTCTTCATGTTCACAGGAGGAATAAGTTTTATGCTTCGCATACGACTTATTCCATCCCATTACGCTTTGGAAACTGCAATTTACCCTTAATGTGTGCTTAGCTATGACTAAAAATAGGGCACAGGGACAGTTGCAAAATGACCCAGGGATATACTTGAGGGAGGACTGCTTCTCACATGGGCAGGTCTAACTGACCTGCTCCAGAGTAGCTCAGTTTAGGGCCCAGTTTAGGGCCTCACTTAGCAACTTGAAAATCCTAGTTCTGGAAGGCAAAACCACTAATGTGGGGTACATAGAGGTCCTTCAGTAAAGGAAATTATTAGCTGCTTATTGTACCTAGTACACGTGGGCAATACCACGGACAGAAAACTGGTATAAAAATAAAATTGAGAGGACATGAAACATAAATTAAAACTATATAGATTAATGGTATCTTACAATTTTATGGAAGCCAATAGAGAGAGAGAGAGAGAAAGAAAGAAAGAGAGAGAGAGAAAGAGAGAGAGAGAGAGAAAGAGAGAGAGAGAAAGAGAGAAAGCGAGAGAGATCTGGAAAGGACAAACTTGCATAGATGTATTTACCAACTACGAGAACAAATACTCTACCAGAGATATTTCTTCCATCGGAAGTTTTATATGTTATAGCGGTGCAATTTAATGCCAAATAAATGCATCANTGTTATAGCGGTGCAATTTAATGCCAAATAAATGTATCAGAATTGCAAAATATGGCTTATAAAAATGGTAACTACCGTTATGTATGTTTGTCGCTTTTAATTTTGTTTAATTTTTATATGTTGGATTCCAAAAAACCCGTGTAATTCAATGGAAGGATTTGGGTTTAATTAAGGTCCTTTCCCTCTTAAACAAATTTATTACGCGCGAATTCGCCGTACATAATACGTAACATCCTTTTTGGCATTACTTTTTTAATCAATTCTATTCAGCATGTAAGCATTTTACCTTTTAAGATAAGTAAACATATCTTTGTAATCATCGATTTGAACGCACCGTTAGAGAGATGAAAGGCAAACGACAAATTGTCTAAAGCCTAAATTTTGCGCATACTTATAAAATTTAGGTTATATAAACCTATGTCACGAAAATATTTATGGCTGTTTTTTAAACGTAAAAATTTAATTAACCTTTGGTGTTCTTGCGCACATTCTTTGAAAACTCGCTAAAATGTTTTACATAAAATGAGAACTGTCTTTTTGATTTAATTTTCTCCACTCAAAACAAATTATCCATTATACAAGTATATAGATGTACACAACTGATTTTAAATAATTCACACTTTGAGTAATTATTAAAGAGTACTGAAATCACCGCGAGTTTTTAATACAGACACNACTGATTTTAAATAATTCACACTTTGAGTAATTATTAAAGAGTACTGAAATCACCGCGAGTTTTTAATACAGACACCGCTTCTGTCGTAAAACTGGATATGAAAATGTTCGAGAAAATTTAATGCATGACTATAATGAACCATATGAATAACTCCATCGTCAGCCGCCGAGGTCTTGATTTCACTACGTATCTCAGTAAACAATAGCAAAAGGCTTTCTCAGGCGAAGATGATCGTAACTTTACCTTATATTAGGTAATATGATGTAAGCTGCAAAAAAAAAATCACAAATAGTTTACGAATATCGGCCGGAAAGTATTTCTGTTTGCTAATATAGAAAAAGTGCTTGCTGCAAAAACAGGTTTCTTGGCTTTTAAATACCAGGTATCACAGTCTTTAAAAACAAGCGAAAAATTACCCTATCTACGAGTTTTGATCACAGGCTGTTATACCTGAATAGCAGCGCCACAATCGCAGACGGAATATAAACAGAAGTAAGCCTGCCAGCTGCGCCGTAAACAAGCTCCATCTACCAGCAGACGACTGCTTTCTTTTCCCAGTAGAATAATTAAAACACTTAGTTTGTATTTGAGAGCAGATTATTTTGTATATAAGTAGTACAAAACATTGGGCAATATGCAATGTTTTTAAAATTGATTTGATACACTGCCGTCTGGCATAGGACGTAGTTCACCAACACATTTCATCAGTGGCGTAACTAGNACTGATTTTAAATAATTCACACTTTGAGTAATTATTAAAGAGTACTGAAATCACCGCGAGTTTTTAATACAGACACTGCTTCTGTCATAAAACTGGATATGAAAATGTTCGAAAAAATTTAATACATGACTATAATGAACCATATGAATAACTCCATCGTCAGCCGCCGAGGTCTTGATTTCACTACGTATCTCAGTAAACAATAGCAAAAGGCTTTCTCAGGCGAAGATGATCGTAACTTTACCTTATATTAGGTAATATGATGTAAGCTGCAAAAAAAAAATCACAAATACTTTACGAATATCGGCCGGAAAGTATTTCTGTTTGCTAATATAGAAAAAGTGCTTGCTGCAAAAACATGTTTCTTGGCTTTTAAATACCAGGTATCACAGTCTTTAAAAACAAGCGAAAAATTACCCTATCTACGAGTTTTGATCACAGGCCTGAATAGCAGCGCCACAATCGCAGACGGAATATAAACAGAAGTAAGCCTGCCAGCTGCGCCGTAAACAAGCTCCATCTACCAGCAGACGACTGCTTTCTTTTCCCAGTAGAATAATTAAAACACTTAGTTTGTATTTGAAAGCAGATTATTTTGTATATAAGTAGTACAAAACATTGGGCAATATGCAATGTTTTTTAAATTGATTTGATACACTGCCGTCTGGCATAGGACGTAGTTCACCAACACATTTCATCAGTGGCGTAACTAGGCACTTAAGTGTCTTTGGGGCGTAATATGTTGGAGGAGTTTGGGGTGGCATGGAATACTCATCAGTTGGGAGAGAAGTTTTATGTTTCCCCTGAGGAAATCTTTTAAACTTAACCTCAAAATTATTTATTTAAATCCATTTTCTGATGTAAAAGATATTGCCCATAGAACGATAGGCAAATTTCCCACCAAATATTATAATTATATATATATATATAATAAAAATACTGACTCAGGTCTATTGGATGAGTAAAGAAAAAAAGGGGCTGGGGTTATTGATTATCCTGATCACTCTCCGCAGTTATGGCACTGCATTTTAATAACATATATATCCCATTACACTTACATGAATTCTCAGATTTGATGAGTAAAGTTGATCATCGTGAGCAGTGAATTTGCTCTAGGACTCCAGGCTCATCCATGCCGACCACGCCCCGGCAGAGAAGAGGGCGTGGTCGTCGGGGGNTTGAATTTGCTCTAGGACTCCAGGCTCATCCATGCCGACCACGCCCCGGCAGAGAAGAGGGCGTGGTCGTCGGGGGAATTTATTTTTCCGGTCACGAAAATTGGATTGCATGTCGTCGGGAATGACGACTTGAAAATGTCGCGCGTGCGACGAGGACCAGACCTCCCCCTTCCCCTGACAATCCTACCCAGAAGAAAATTTTGACTTGCAGAATGGGTCGCGTGCCTCTCTAGCTACGGCGGATGGTAAAGAAGGGAATGGAAAGGGGAAGAGGAGAGGGTAAGGAGCAGTGGAAACATGCTTGGTGCCTTGTCGTGCCGGCAATATCTCTGCATTATGTGGGGGTTGCGAAAAAGGGGAGTTTCGCGTGATCTGCAATACACTCACGCACGCCGCTGCTCTGAAGAACTTCCTTTTGTTTTCATATTTTCATTTCTCCATCAGATCCTACATAAATGCAATTTCCTTCTCTCCTCTTTCGTACATTGTTTACTTCTCGCATTTCGTCTTTCACGCGCGAACTTCTTTTTTTACAGGTCTTTGCGCTGTGTAGTTCAACTTGAAGTAATGTTATCTTATCTACAACTGCCCTGCTTTCAAAATTTCTAAATGCATGTTAGCAATTGGAATAGCATTCTGGTTTATTTGTAGCATGCTATTTATTACTGTCACAGATTTTTACAAAAAACGTTTGNAGCAATTGGAATAGCATTCTGGTTTATTTGTAGCATGCTATTTATTACTGTCACAGATTTTTACAAAAAACGTTTGTACGCTTTGTTTTATGCGAAGGAAATTCTTTTGATTACAAAATCTGGGAAATGCCAAAGCAAATATTTATTATCATTTAATCTTCCTTGTATGTACATTATTAATGGGGTAGTTTATTTGAATACCACGTTTTAAAAATTTACGATCTATTTCATAGCAATTGGTTACGTGATACGTGACAAAGTTCAGTGATTAATGGTAAAATTAATATTTCATATGAGTACTTCCCGTGTAATTTTCACAAAAACTGCATTTTCCGGAATCACGCGTATTTAATACAGCAGTGGATTTGCGAAATGTGGATTAAAAGACTTGTATCTCCTGACAAATACTATAAAACAGACGAAAAAAACACGCCAGGTCTGCCAAACTCCCATTGGAAGGGAATTTCCTCAATATTGACATCACTATATGGAGGTTAAACACATATTTATTCGAATCATAAATTTGCGTCGAAAATGACAAAATAATCATAAAATCTGAAATATTTTTTCTGGTTGTTCTGAGATTAAAGAAATTCGTAAGAGAGATATTCCTTCAAAATAAATAAATTATTAGAAATTTTTCTGATAACTAGAAACGGGAATAAAATTGGCTGTAGTTCGAAGTTGTGATCACTTAAGCAATAATTTATATAGAATGATTATATGGTGCAATGGGATAATTCAAAATATTAACATATATTTTACTATCTTTTATTCCCGTTGATGTACAATATAAATACAACTGATTGCANAGCAATTGGAATAGCATTCTGGTTTATTTGTAGCATGCTATTTATTACTGTCACAGATTTTTACAAAAAACGTTTGCACGCTTTGTTTTATGCGAAGGAAATTCTTTTAATTACAAAATCTGGGAAATGCCAAAGCAAATATTTATTATCATTTAATCTTCCTTGTATGTACATTATTAATGGGGTAGTTTATTTGAATACCACGTTTTAAAAATTTACGATCTATTTCATAGCAATTGGTTACGTGATACGTGACAAAGTTCAGTGATTAATGGTAAAATTAATATTTCATATGAGTACTTCCCGTGTAATTTTCACAAAAACTGCATTTTCCGGAATCACGCGTATTTAATACAGTAGTGGATTTGCGAAATGTGGATTAAAAGACTTGTATCTCCTGACAAGTACTATAAAGCAGACGAAAAAAACACGCCAGGTCTGCCAAACTCCCATTGGAAGGGAATTTCCTCAATATTGACATCACTATATGGAGGTTAAACACATATTTATTCGAATCATAAATTTGCGTCAAAAATGACAAAATAATCATAAAATCTGAAATATTTTTTCTGGTTGTTCTGAGATTAAAGAAATTCGTAAGAGAGATATTCCTTCAAAATAAATAAATTATTAGAAATTTTTCTGATAACTAGAAACGGGAATAAAATTGGCTGTAGTTCGAAGTTGTGATCACTTAAGCAATAATTTATATATAATGATTATATGGTACAATGGCATAATTCAAAATATTAACATATATTTTACTATCTTTTATTCCCGTTGATGTACAATATAAATACAACTGATTGCAGTGAAGGCAAATATGCGATTTGCAAGTCGCAAGTTTGATTGATATAACACAAAGAAGTGAATGATTACAGTCATATACTTCAATATTAATGAATCGCTAAACGCAGAAAGATAACATGTCCACTTTTTAACGAAAGTGACTTACTGCTAGAAATATAATATGTATGCCTAGACGCATCGTTCTGTACAGAAACGGAATACCTGCCATAGCCAGAAGCTTATGAGGTGAGAATGAGAAATACATGTTTATTGCAAAAGAGAAACATGTTCTGGACATGCTTACTTTCTGCAGATAACTGTTTTACTCGACTGGTATGCCTGTTATATACAGCTGTTCGTGTTAAAAGAAAGGAATGTTTATTCTGTTTTATACAAAATGGCTGCCGCAAGTGATGATAAAAATTGTTATTCACTAGAGAAAAAGACGTAAAAAAGTCATACACAATGTTTTCAATTATAAAGAAATGATTTTCGCAGTGTCAAAGTAAAAAGTGAACCTCACGTGAACTGGGCTAGCAAAAATGTTCCTGGAAGACATAAGTACATATGATGTGTGTATGGATAACTTAAAGTTTTCCCTTCATAATCATGGTGTTCNTAAAAATTGTTATTCACTAGAGAAAAAGACGTAAAAAAGTCATACACAATGTTTTCAATTATAAAGAAATGATTTTTGCAGTGTCAAAGTAAAAAGTTAACCTCACGTGAACTGGGCTAGCAAAATTGTTCCTGGAAGACATAAGTACATATGATGTGTGTATGGATAACTTAAAGTTTTCCCTTCATAATCATGGTGTTCNTTGTTCCTGGAAGACATAAGTACATATGATGTGTGTATGGATAACTTAAAGTTTTCCCTTCATAATCATGGTGTTCAGCGAATTTAATCTGACATTTCTGGTTACACTTTAATGACGCAATTAATTTTTTATGTAATAGCTAAGGCCCAAAAAGGTTTCATATTCTCAAACAGATGTTGAAAAGACTGTCTGGTTGATGGCATGGAAGAACAAATTATGCAGATAATGAAAAAATTCAACAGAATGAGCACAAAAGATGAGCATGATTTGCATTTACAGCGATTAATAAAGTCAGAAAACACGAAGAGGAACCGTTTTAGGGTAGACACTGAAACAAGTAAGCTACAATCAATCTCTTTGAACTACCGTGTTCTCTGTGGGTACTGCCGTGTCCTCGTTTGTAAAACAGCATTTCTACAAGCCCGTGGTGTAACCACTAAGTGGGTGTATTGCCTGGGAAATCTTATAAAAGTAGGAAAATTGCACAAGGATTTATGTGGTTAATCAGCGAGTGCAAACACCATTTCTGGAGATGCGTGCCATAAAATTCACCATCATATATCGTATTTCCCGATAGAAAAATTTATTACACAGAAAAACAAATTAAATATTTAGATGCCCAACTGAACGTAGATATAAAATATGATTTGTTTAAGGAACGATATCCAGAATTCGGTGAAAAGTATCTATTCTACTGAAATTATTTTAAACAGAATTTCTTACTAAGGTTTGGCGGATCACAAAGATACTTGCAGTATGTGAGAAGAACTTACATGAAAACGTAAGAGTAGTTTAATCTGCGACAGCTCGAAACGAGTTGCTACTGCAGAACTGTTGATTCGCAAGCGCAGATGTAAGGAATTCCATAGGGCTTTAAAAGAGGCAAGTGAAAAGTGTAAACACGAGGAAAATGTTGTGGGTCTTTGTTTTGATAAGATGGCAGCTGTGGCACTCCCTCATATTCAAGTGCAACAATATACTACTACAATTAGGTGTAGTGTTATGAAGCTAGCATAGAAGGAGCCCACAGCAAAAGTCCAAAACATCACCAGATTGCGCCCCCTACTGCATGAAACTCATTCAAGGCCCATAGACAGGCCTCTCTGGTTGGGTCACCACTCCACCAGAGGGCTAAATATTGCGCCTCGTCTTACGCGAAACCTAAGGTTTGACCTCCTGGGTAAGGCAGGTGCGGGGAGATGCGGGCAGAAAAGGGTCAGCATCAGCAAAATTCCCATTTCGTAAAATACCCTCCACATCTCACTCCAGCTTCCATCTCACGTCAGGTTTAGCAGTGTGCATATCCACTTCAGGACTCGCGCTCAATTTAGCACTTTCGAAAGCCCCGGGAAATGGGCTAAGCCCGTGAATAACAGAACTACGTGAACACAATGGAATTCATTCTGCCCTGTGTCCGTATGGCAATGGATTGTGGGAAGCGTATGAGAATATTGGGAGTATGAGGAACTTAAAACTAGAACAATACAANAGTATGAGGAACTTAAAACTAGAACAATACAATTATCGTTTAAAGTGGGCAAGGGGAAACATTTGCGTGGCGCGTTCTGGCACGCCTATTCGCAACACTGCGGTGCTGATGCGGTAATAAGTCGTCTCTCGGCACTTTAATGAAAATGCTCACGGGATTATGAATTACTATCACAGTATTAGATGCATTTCAAACAACTCTATCCAGCGCACATAGGTGATCTATATCTTAATTTAAATGACCAGAATAGTATTGCTGAGTGAGGTAACTTGTTTACAAACATATATTCGCAACTAGGGATTTAGGGTTCGTAATTAAATTATTTTAACTATTATACCATCTGTTATTTAGGTTTAAAACAATTGCTTTGTCAATTTAGATATTGGACTGCAAAAGGTAAACAATTATTTAAAAGTATTAAATTTTAAAAGTAAATATTGTGACATTATTTTGATTATAATGCTACTTAAAAGCCAAATGTTTTAATGTTAAAAGTGGACGTGACTGAAATTTTGTAATTATTACTATGGAATTGATTGAAATGGGTGTGGATGGTAGAGAAGCTGATGTAAGGCAGAGAGACGATAGGGAGGAACCAAGCATCTACCAATGTTATGAATAAGCTATTGAGGCAATCAATACCTGATAGGGGCTATGGGCCTAGCTTAATAATTAGCCACTATTAGGTAGAGCACAACAGTATAAGATGGGGTTTATTGAACATAAGAATTATACAATAACTATTCACGTTACTATTAATCGAGGGTGCTTAAATGGAATACCAAGATGCTAATTAATTACACTAAGTTTTATTACCGCACGCCACTACTATTACGATCTGATTGGAAAGTCTCCATGGCTTACGACGGCCGGACACACCCATCTCCACGTCTTTCTGATCCGCTGCCCCGATGACAAATTAAGTCGCTCCCATTGTTACCTTGGCCTATATTGGGTGCGTTTTTTCGTCCCCGTCTACAAGCCAGTGGAGGGAGTTTCTGCAACTATTTTTCGCAAGGTGTTATTGTGATCACGCTCGTGCCTTGGTTCAAGGTTTGAAGGTGTGGTCAGGTAGGCTGTTCAGCAAAGGCGTGATCACTTCATAATAGTATGTACTTTTGGCATACTCAACATTGTAACACCTTAAATAACCCCTACATTTATCTGTCACTGCCAGTTCAGATTATTTTTGCAATGTATTTTATCCCGTAATGTTTAATAATTTTTTTGTTGTTTATTTGTGGAAACTTTATTTTATTTACGTCTGATCTAATTTATATTGTTAAATACAAATTGATTTAACCTCTCAAATTGTATCGATGTATATTTATGTTTGTAAGTCTTTCTGAATGTCTATCACGAATTTATTTCTATGTGGGTTAATTTGCATAGAGTACTTATTTATTTAATTGCTATAGTAACGCACGACGTAATATACGATATAAGATGTAGCCCTCTCTTGATTGGCGATGTGCCGTTTTTTTTAAATGCACAGAGTTAAAACATTTTTATGGGATAAAATATTTTTTTTTTGTTAAAGCTAATTTGAAAGGAAGTTAAAAAACTGTAATTAGTATTAGGGAATTATGCACGCCATTAGGCACATTAGTCCACTCCTTTTGAACTCATGTTCACATAAAACACCAATATCCCTTTTTCCAGTATTTGGTCACTCGCTGACATTGCCTGATGATCCTAGGGACATCAAGATGACTTGGAAAAGAGCACGCCTGAACTTGAACATGACGAATGATAAATCCAAAAGGAGGTTCGATAAGGATCGCAGAGACAACGCATTCTAAGTGGATGTGCAGAGAACACGCCCTGAGCAGAGACGTAGACAAAAATGAGACTAAGCTCAGTTACAGGTGGAGAGGTCCTTATCATGTACAAAGATTTCTCCCTCCCGTTAAATTTGCACATTCTGAACCATGAAATGGTAAGTTTGTAGCGTGGGCCCAAATTTCGCAACTCAAGAAATGTGCACCTAACCTTCAATAGGTTAGTGGGCAGTGGTCAAGTTTATAGTATGCCTTGTCAGCATGGTTTCTGCGGACTGATCATACATCCCGGTGCTCAACCACAAAAAAAAAAGGCCAAAATGCTAACTAGCTTTAGCTAAAAACATTTCAGCTGGTGATATAGAAAATCCATGGTTCTATTGGAATGATTTTAATGTGCACAATGTCTTGTTAATGTAAGGCAATTTTATTCTAAGTGTATACTCTTAATCAAATTATGTATCCTCAATCTAAGTATATACCATAATCCAAGTATACGTTCTTATTGTAGGCCTCTAATTCATTATAAATCTTTAAAGTGTAACATAATATTTTCAATTTGTTTGGTGATCATGAACTTTGTTGTGATCTATTGTTATTTTGTCTTTGCGTTGCTATAAGAGTTTGTGTGTTGATTACAATTGTTATTGTGGTATTTGTTGTTTTTTTTCTTTTAACCTTGGCCAAAAGTATGTAATTATGGATATAGGTATTTGGAGAAAAATCTAGTGACCGCTTTAAATGGCAGTCTCTCAGCCATTTTAAAAAAGTAAACTATGTTAAAAATTTATTTATGGCATTTTAAATTTGTTGAGATGCAATCATATAGAAAGGAGGTTATTTAACTGTAATTAGTATTTGGGAGTTATAACTTAGTGTATTTGTGGTGACTGTTATTTTCTCGGGGCTTTACAAGTTAGTTTTTCATCCCAGCTAGCCCACAGGCAGGCAAGAAGGAATCCACACAGCCCGTATCTGTGAGAGAACCCATGCTTGCAACACACGCATCAGATGCACCGGATGATGGCATGACTCCTTTAGTTCAAGCGTTTCTTATTACAGTTGCGCCTGAACTCATGAAGTGCTTATTTGAAGCACAGTACATTATCGCTATGTCCACAGTCTGTAGGACGCGCCACAGAAAAAAGTGCCCTTTTTACCGTCCGGAAAACTATTTGTTCATTCACATGCAATCTATCGGCTGCTCTGAAACTAAATTATATTGTATTTTTCTGCTAGCTGCGATAAAGTTTGTGTACTATTAGAGTAGGACGCGCTTCGCCAGGGACACTTAGACACTGGACTCGGAGACTATTAGACGCATCTCCCGGCAGCAGCAGCTGTTGTGATCAAGGAGGATGTAAACGCAGCGTGCCCGTTCAACTTACAGTACACGTAGTTGGCATATTTATTTGGAAATTTAGTTTAGTTTATCGTAACCGCTAAAAGTGTTTTTTTATCTAAATTTGTTTACCGGCAGTTTACAGGAAAGCACAACCTCTGGTAGGGTCGTTTAAACACGCCTTTATTATGGGTAAGTTTTCCTACAACGGATTTTCTTAATTGTTGTTGAAGTGTAAGGTCGCGTGTCTAATTACGGTTGGTTAGAATTATCTATCCTTAGAGAGTGTTTTTTCTTTCTGGATGGTTTTCCGTGTCGAGATGTGGCTCGAGTTCCTGTAGTAGTTCCAGTCATTACGTCACCTCACATCTCATTCCTCTTATTGGCGTGGGATAACCAAACTCCGCCTCCCCGTCTTCTCGAGTACAGGGTAAGGCGGTCTGCAGTTACTGCTCAGTTCACCGGGCAGCGTGGCTCATGTTGGTATCCGGAGTTTCTCGGATATCGTACAATGGCTTCTAAACCTTTTAAAATTAATTTCGGTCATTTAGGAACAATTACTTTTTTTTAATAACTCAAATTTAATAAATGTAATTTCTTATTAATTTATATATTAATATAATAAATAGAATATAGAAATTAATATGTTAGCCAATTAACTATTCAGATACTGTTTATTTTCACCAATAAAGATATCATGTGATTGGCCCCATTTACGTTGTTTTTAATTGACAATTATGAATTTTGAATTTATTTTTGTTTTAAACCTCTATTTAACAAATTTGAAATATTCTAGAGTGAAATGTATTTATGTAAGTAATAATTTGATTCGTAAGAGATGCAGTCATCTTTCCATATTTTAATGTTGTTTCTTTAATTTTTTGGAACATATAAATTTCACAATTCTGCTGAAATCACATTTTTTAATTTAATTAAAATCCTTGTGGTAGAAATTGTCGAAAAGTTCATCGTATTTTTTAAATTTATGTTAGCATTATTTATTTAGTCCCTTGATAATCGGCAGTTATAATGAGTTGAGCCACTGTTTTCCAGAATGCAATTTTCATGTATTTTATTTACGTAACAAATGGGAGCAGTTTTTGTTAATAGTAGTGGCATAGCGCGACGTGTGAAGGTGTTATTAGTATGCAGTTTGCGATGCGTCTAGCCATCGTTTTCCATCAGATCGATAGATACCTAGTGGGTCATCGGGCAAGTAGGAAATTCCTTTTTTTTTTTCTAATTAATTTGGCTGAATTCGGTACCATTCGTGCTGACTGTTTGACGGGGCGATGAGCGCTGCAAAGAATATCTAGAAATTAGTCTGCAAGCGCTACCTATGCGGGTTTGCTATTAAATTCAAGTTAGAGCTACCGCGATATTGCGTGTGGTACGATATGGACTTTAATAGCACACCCCAGCCCGAGAGCTTTGTAACCTTGTGATTTAAGACATTAAAGCTGATGTCCAGCGGAACCAGCTGACGAGGGTTGTACCGAATCATACTGCAAATTAGTTCTTCCAGCTCGGTCTTTATGTATTTCAACGCAGAGACAGCGTCAGTAAAATAAATTAGTAATTTTTGAAAATATATTTGGCTTATGTTACTCCATCTTGGATAGCTGAATGTTGAAGTTGCTCTGCCTGTCTGCTTACGGAGCCCTGAAAAAGATCGCATTAGTTCCCCTGACTGATTTAGTTTGAGAAAGACATTTAATTTATTTCAGTTTATATTTTTGCAAGAATTTAAGGAACTTCAAACGGACATAAATTGTTTTTGAGTTTTAATAAGACATACCTACGAGAAGGCTTCATACATAGTTACAGCCACACTAAACATAAGTAATTTTAAGACTTGTGATTAATTTCTACATAGTGTTTGCACAGATTATATTCTATGTCATGCTGTCAGTATCAAAACACTTTCTTTCAAATTAAATCCCAGTTATTTTTCTCAATTATCTGTGTATTTCTTTGTCAGCAGCCAGTGGTATTTTTTAATTCTCTTTCTTCCTAATGTTTCCTGTATGTTGTTACTAGTCTATGGAGAATGACCGCTGTGTGAGTTCCTGAGCATAAAATCTGTGATAAGATTTATTTTAATTGTGTAAAGTTGCTGCCAAACTATTGCTTTGCTGTGGAGACGGTCAAGTTTGAAAGCCCAGATCAGAATTCACTGTTAAGTGGTGACAAATTATTTGATCCACACAATTAAAATATTCTCTCTTATTGCGTGTAAACTACACACTTACACAAATTACAACAAGAGAAGAAATGAAATTAATAGTTTTGTGTATCATGAAGAAATAGCGAAGAAGCCACCAGATGGTGTGTGTAGTTTATTGAAATACTATTTTGATAATTAAGTAAGTCCAGAGATAAACGAAAAGGTAAGAGATCTGTGACAATAATCCTAGACTGAACCAAGACAATACCATTGTGTGATTCCAAATACTTTGTTTGCAACAGGAAGATTCAAGATAATAAAACAATATTTCCCCCAGAGGAGTCTGTCATTTCTGTCCTGCGAGAGGGACTTAGGACTTATTAAAAGAGTGCTTCGTAGGACAGATACACATCACGGCAACACTATTAACTCATCGAAAGATCTTCTGCTAGAAGAACAAATTCAAGTTGGTGTACGTTACTAAATACAGCATAATTAACTGGAAAGAATGGTGGCCATGTTTGTTTAAGAAGACTCGTAACTCAGATTGATTAATGGGAAATTATGTTTCAAGGCAGAATAAGGAATCTTTTTCTGTTTCCAAGTACTTCTATGTTGATTACTGTAGTACAATACCAGAATGTGTGGAGATCACAGACTTCATTGGCGGTTGGTAACCCATTATTTCAAGTTTATGAATACTGCTTGCAGAGAACTTGAACTGACTACACAGAAAATATATTCAGGGAAACTTCCCCTCTTGAAACAGAGCGCAGATCTCGAAAAATTTAAAAATTATATTCCAGACGCTTACGAAGTTTTCTGGAGGGAATTGTTTTTCTGGCCATGTAAATAGTACTGCATAGGGAGTATAGTCAAGAAGTAATGTGATACAAGGTCATACTTACTTGGACGAAGAGCATGTAGCATTTTGTTGTATTTTCGGCAGATCATTTTGTTAGCTTTAGTATTCCTAAGATTGTGTTGTCTAAAATTGATAAAATATTTTTGTATAAGATGTTGATACTGACTATAACTAAAACCATAAGAATTGTACAGTTAAAAAAATTAAATAATGTGTTCTATTTTTCATGTTTAGTGTTGAAAAATTCATTATATTAGCTTAATTTAAATTTGAAATATTATTTTATTTTATGTATATTTGATTTATTACAATAATTTCAACTTATTGAGTGCTTTCTTACATTCACGCTTTTTCGGCCTCGCTGCCTCACAAAATATGTTACAGCCAAGATGCCAACACATTTCCGGGCAGTTAACTGAACACAAATTTTCTTACACGATATATATCTTAACACACTGCGTATTGTTTGTGTCACCGTCGCATCCGTTTGCAATCCTTGGTTNTTTTCTTACACGATATATATCTTAACACACTGCGTATTGTTTGTGTCACCGTCGCATCCGTTTGCAATCCTTGGTTTTCGTTTGCCACGTCCTTCAAGCGCCCTAGTTTTTCTCCTCGCGGCATCTCTTTTCATGCTGTAGCTAAGTGTGAAAGACATCGAAAGCTGCCTTTCGGGTAAGATCATGCCATCTAGTGGCAACCACCGAAGCTCAGCCGCCGGCTGGTATAGAGCACTCACCGCATATCAACCGCGCTTTTTTCATCCCACTGGCTAGCTGTGAACATCTGACTTGACGACACGCAACTCCAGGCTGCACTTGTAATCAAGATGTAGTTTTGTGGAAGTTCATTTTACTTCTCTCCATGTAGTTTAGATGTGCTACAACATAGTTTAGCGCTGGTAGGCTACGTTAGTGTAGTTTTCAACCTCCGTTATGGATAAGTGTGTTTCTACGGTTTTCCTGACCCAGTTCCGCGGTAACTGTGATATTTGTATTAATCCATGGCCGAACTTTCAGTGTTCGCAGTTTCACAGCATCACTGATCGCAGCTTGGCCATCTCATTTCGCTGTAGCACTGTTATCTGAGTACTAGTCTATACTGACCTGTAGTATGGGAAGACTGCATCTTTGTAGGCTAAAATGGCAGCTGTGATGGGGTACTCGTGACTCCACTCCCGTCACGTTAACCGAAGAATGGCCATGGCAATTTATACTTTCTTAATTTTGATTGAAACTACAGTTTATGATCTTACCCTAGTTAGAATTTTCAACAGTTTGTGAAATTCAAAATTTAAAAAAAAAATTCTTTCATCATCCAAACCTACCTTACAAAAATGTTTATGTTTACTAAGATTAATGTCCTGGCAGTCAAATACGCTTATATAGTCAATTTTGTTTGTAAGAGGTCTCCCTTTTTTCTCTCTGCTATTATACAAGTTTCCATCAGGTCACTCATATTCACTTTCTTATACAAGCAAACTATATAATTTTTATTATTTTTTATTTAAAATGTATTAATGTTTAATCTACCTACTACTCGTGGAAATATTTAATTTATTCCCTTCTGGATCATATATAACTCTTAATAACCGTGATCTCATAATTCATTTATTAATGTTGGCCTTTTGTATCCGGCACTCATATGTTTTTAACACTTTATTTCTTTTTGGCCGTAGTAATTACGGTAGCAGAATAACAACCAAAGCCAGGCCACAACATTTTGTTGTGTTGACACTGTTTTCTTTAAGTAATATATACACAGTTTATGTATAGTCACGAAACATATATTTTTTTTCAGCTTATCTACCAGATAATTTGTAAGGTAAACATAGTTAAGTGCAAATACAGTAAATATCCATACACTTTAATGGTTGATTCTGTGATTGTTTGTGTAGCAATGTGTCCCGCACACTGTTAGAATCATTCCGAACATTTGTTTTTTACCACTGATCACCACATTATGCAATACTGCACGCTTTATGGATGTAAAACGGTATTTTTTGCTGTTTCCCTTAAATTTGTTGCTTTATTAGATGACGCCTTACTCAAAAAAAAAATAGTCACAGTCATAATGGATGTGTTACTCAAAAACGGTAAATTACACTTGAGCCAATTCTGAGCACATAGCACGCAGATGTCTAGAGTTCAATGCCCTTAAGAGGTTATATTCCTTATACAGAAATTATTCGTTTTAGTGTAAAAACATAAGAGTCAGGGTTATTACTGAAAAAGTTTCATTATTGAAGCATTATATTTCATACTTCCGTGCAAATTTTTGTATGTGATTATCAATAGGTGTTACCTGGTTGTCATCAAAAAGTGAAAATGAATTTATGTATTTCATTTTGTTACGTTAATATTTGCATAATTATGATTAATAATTTATATATTAAATATCTGTAATGATGTGTAAGGCAGTTAACTAAGCTTCTATTGTCAAATTTTTCAATAAATCATCATAAATTATAATCAGGAAGAAATAAGTAAAAAAATTAAATATGATGGGTGATGCGGGATATTAATCGTCACGAAAGAAACGTGTGTGTTTATAACTGTTTCACTACTATTGTATATGTTTCTGATTTCATTACTAATGATATNGTCACGAAAGAAACGTGTGTGTTTAT
Organism: Clitarchus hookeri; assembly: GCA_002778355.1. NCBI lineage: Eukaryota > Metazoa > Arthropoda > Insecta > Phasmatodea > Phasmatidae > Clitarchus > Clitarchus hookeri. Next base: position 49,548 of record NQII01007766.1, on the reverse strand, counting down.
AACTGTTTCACTACTATTGTATATGTTTCTGATTTCATTACTAATGATATTGCCGTCAACGAGACGTCAAGGCCTACCTACCGCATACGCTTTTAAGAACTTAACTATAAATTATTTGCACGCATGCAGACGAAAATAGGCTCAGTATATCAGTACATTTTTGTTTGTGGTTTACATATTCCTTAGTTTATTCAATATTAAAATATTCAGCATTTATTCATCATACTTTTTAAGTCAATTAATTCCTAAGATATTCCTCAAACTCTCCCCGGGTANCAAATATTCAGCATTTATTCATCATACTTTTTAAGTCAATTAATTCCTAAGATATTCCTCAAACTCTCCCCGGGTAGTCATTCCACAAACATTCTTAAGACATTCATTTCTACACAATTCCTCAGTCAATCCTCAAACCACCTTCTGTAATAATTTACTTCTAAATGGAACTAAAAAATGCCTGAAACTGAATCGTAAGTCTTCTTGCACACTTGTGCGTGAATGTGAAATCAGCTTCACAGCTGAATACCTCGAAATCGTAACTTAAAAATTAGATGGCACAGACATTAAGTTAGGAGGGTAAAAAATATTCCTTTACAAAAATATTTTTACTACCAGATTGCAGTTTCCGACTTCACTTATAATGAATTAGGGGTCGCAATTGCTAGACCGTCCGTCTCCTGCCACGGCGAAGTTGGGTCTCGGACCAGTGTTTAGACACCCTATGGGTACATTCTCGATTCCCGGGTTGGACCTCATTTAGATTTCGTATGTGGAAAACATCATGAAACGTGAGTGGTGGACTTTTCCTACGCGCTTCAGTTCCCCTCATAGCTGTAATCCACTACTCTTCCATTTTTACTTCGTTTCACCCTCACCGGCATTGTAGACCTCGTCTGTAAGGCAGATCACAAATCCGTGCCATAAACTTATTAATTATTTGGTGTATGAACAGTAAACGTTTCTACTTTATTTGAGGGTATATAAATAAACACGACAGTTTATTCTGGTGTATTGTTGCTGCTTATATATCCCCCTCAATTCAGTGCAGGCTTCAGAAACTATTTGAATCAGACCGTGAAATAGTATATGCTAAAGCATCACAAAACAGCACACACACTTGACTCAATACAAGCTGTTTTATTACATCATATTCTAGACAGCACAGCAGTAGCACTTTGCTTGCGAATAGTGTGCACTGAAATGCAGTACTGTGCTTTGAAACAAAACTGCTTCGAGTTAGCGGCTAGTGAACCCATTTATATGTAACTGCAGTAAATAATGTAGCAATGTTAAAAATGCCCGTAAATAAACGGAAATCATTACGAAAATATGCAGTTAATATTTGTAAACGCGGTCCGTAATGACATGAAACGAAATTAAACTCCGGACATAAGAAATGCTCGGCGACGAAAGAGAACCATCTGTAGGCTACAAGTATGTTTTTATTGATCTTCAACTAGCACGGAACTTCATGTCCGCTCAGCTTCAGCCTATCGGTGAGCATTACCACGCCCTGTTGCCACATCTATCAAGCGTCCGTCACGTCATAATACGCGAATCGTGAAATCTGAATTGTAGTAATATAAATTACAATTCTATGCGTAAAGAAGTATTTAAACAAAGTAGAAAGAAAAACCGATAAACCATTTAAGTGGTATTTTTGGGAGTTTATATGTAGGCTTTTAGAAAAAATTTTCAGCAGGCCAACACCTAATACTGCACTTGTGTAATAAGAATGATGACACTTTAATTTACAGACTAGTAACGCCTGTAAAACGTAAATGTAATAAAATTCATTTACTTACAGTTGTTTGTAGCATAGAAAAAATAATTTGTCTTAGTTTATGTAGCTTAATGGGGGCACATGCTTCCCTTCCCTGTCCGCGCTTATTACGTTATTCTCTACCGTTGCACACTTGCTCCCTTCATTCATTTTCTTTAATAAAAAATTAACCATTTTGCAATTAAACTTGTTCATACAGTATAACCTTTTTCTTCACGCATAGCTGCCGTAATTTGTTTTGTTGTCGAAATTTTCCCTCTCATCGTAAAATTCCAACACGATTCTCCGAAAATATTCTTTGTCAATGTAATCAAAACCGTAACTTGTTTCCCGACTTTTCTTTACAAGAATAATAGCCTTCGACATAGATGCAATGCTGCTCTCTAATTCCTTGCATATCAATCGCATTGTTCGTTCACCGAAATCACATGCCCTCTATGTCAAACGGTTAATTTGGTCCAAAAATTTACTTAAGTTTAATAATATAGTTAAATAATTAATGCACACTAACGATAACAGATTACGTTTGTTTGTGAACCACTACTTTTTTTCAAATACTTGTGATAGCACAAAGTTTAGTTAGCGCTACATCGAAAACTTAACACGCAGGTAACTGAACGTTCAAATGCAGTCGCGGGACTGAAGCTGGAGAACAGATCGGACACCAACTCTGGTTGGAATGAGGCAGCTGAGTGCTGCAAATTAACTTGTGTCAACTATGCACGAGTCAAAATTCTTTATCGCCTGCTTTCAAAGAAAGGCGGTCACATTTATATATACCTACGAAGTAATTTTCCCCTTCAAGGGAAGAATGAAGAATATCCTGTATTCTGAAAAATAGTCGTGGATTTATGCCAACTGTCACGCACACTCCTAATAATGTAAAACACGGACGGATACAGCTGCAGACATGGGATATTGACCCACTTTTTCAGAAAAATTAATATCTTGCACGAAGTGACCTAATTTGACTGAAGCATTTCACAATTTAATGAGCGCGTCTGAGAAACATGTTGCCCGACTCGCCGCGGCCACTGTAACACTGCGAAGTAGGCAACAGCGCACAGCCGTGATAGGCTACTGGCACCAGCTAGTGGGAGGAGCAAGTCAGATCACCTACCCTGTGCGGCCAATGAGTTCTGAGCCTGGCACAGTATTTTCCACATACCCTCTTATATTGGTTCCTAAGACGGACAAATTATGCCAATTTATTTTAAATCTTACGCTTTCTGAGAAATTCTAAATTTTGTGATAAGCTCACTTTTTTAAAATGGTACAGTCACAATCACAATTTAAGCAGTTATTCATTATAATTGACCTAAATACCGACATTATTACTTTTCTGTACACCCCTGTTGCTTATCTTGACGAGTTGACATTTACAATGGTAACTCAGATTGAAAGATTCCCTTTTTGTAGATGAGCTGGCAAACAAAGATTAATATACTAAACACGCTTTTATAACGGAATCAATCATTTATTATTGGATATAATCACTAATTTAACTAAGCATTTCTCATTGCGTAAAATGAGGTGTTCCATTTATTGTCAATAGAAAGTAGTGTCCTGCTCATTGGCCATTCCAGCCTTCGTCTTTCACTTTGTCGTCACTGCTAGCTGCTGACCCCTATTTGACGTTGACAACCTGGTCTTCTTGCATGCCAAGTGGAACTGTACGATAATGCCAGGTCTCGTGTCGCTCGCACCACAACAGCCTTACTGCACACTTTGCTTTGGCAATGTGTTCCCCATCCTGTGCACAGTCCGTACCACCGGACTTACATCTGTTTGGGAAGATGACGAATGTTCTATGAGACCGACGATTTTCCAGTGACGACAAAGTGAAAGTTGAAGTGGTGAAATTTCTTAATGAGCAGGACGGTTACTTCCTATTGACAGGGAATGGGAAACCTCATGTTCTGCAATGGCAACTGCTGAAATAAATGTATTGATTATTTCGAAAAATAAGGGAATGTTGTAGAAATAAAAGTTTGTTTTGTACATTGACTTGTTTTCGCCCGTTTACCTACAAAAATAGATAAACTTTCTTCGTAACCTACACTCATATTCTATTGCCTCAACATTTCAAGGCCACCAAAAAAAAAAATTATTTTCAGTGTTTGGGGGCTTAATCGCTAGTGGTTCGTAAATGGTGATCAACTATGCCCATTAATGGACCTAGATATTAGTGTGCCATATGGGACAGATTTGGCTTGAGTTGTCCTTGTACATTCCAAGATTCAAGGGCAATGCCAATAAAAGCCCTTAAATCTTAATGTTTCACACCCACATCCTCAGGGTTAGATATTATATTTATACACAATTTCGAACGCCTAAGCCTAATGTTTCACATACAACAGTTTACTTTGCCTATAAATAAAACGTTGCAGGATAAGACAGCCACCCGGAACCATGCTATTGTGTATATTTCTTCCTAATATTTAATTTATCCCATACAGAATTTTTAGAACTTATCGATTTCATCGTTCTCATACAGGAGCATGCTCTTCGTTTTGAATGCCAGCCTGACCATAACTTTGTAAAATGTTGTTGTATTTTTATGATAACACCGGAGCCAAGTGTTTACTTTCATTAGTCCCTGCTATCTTATTTCTGCGGTAAGGTGACTTACAATAGTTTTATCCAGGTGAGAAAAAAAAGTGAATATCATTTTACCAAATGCTCTCGTTTTGGGCGACATATTGTAGGTATTTATAGATTCCGACGGAATGCAGTTTCGGCGTTTTCAAAACCATCGGCATTAAGCATCTCACATCTCCAAATATTTGCAGCCTGACTGACACACGATGATATTTTAACATCTTGGACCTTTCATGTAGATTGAGATTTCCATGTAGACTGTACACGAAGCGACAGTTAATCGATTATAATTAACTTTAGCTAATATGTTCCTTTAAATTTACGNATCATCTTGGACCTTTCATGTTAATGTCCATGTAGACTGTACACGAAGCGACAGTTAATCGATTATAATTAACTTTAGCTAATATGTTCCTTTAAATTTACGAAGGTCATGTATGAGGGTGATCCTAATTGGAATCTCAAATTTTAGCAGACATTATAAATTGATGGGAAAATATTTGTGTATTTATGATAACGATCGATAACAATACACTAAATGAGATAGTAAAGTAAGCAGAGAATATCTTACCTGACAAAGCTAAAAAGAAAACCCTGGAATATAGAGCGATATGACACCCCTCGCATGAGAGAAAGAACTGAGAAATTGAGTGACTGCCCGTCTTGTATTCCTGCAAAGCCTCAGAAGTCATATAACCAAAATCTAAATATGGGCAAACAATGTGACATAATTATTAAATAATTTCTTAATCAGCGCACGTTAGTGGTAGTTGAGGGTGTTGATCTAGTAGATAATTGGTGGTACGGGAGGTGGTGAGAGAGTAGTTGGGTAGAGTCTATTAAATACCCAATTAAATTTTTTGGTGGTGGTTGAGACTTGCTGAATGAACATCAACTTCAAATTGACAAGAATCAGTTGTCTGCTGGTCACCGTACTGAGAACGTGTGCGATTCATCATCTTTACGAAAATCGAACCCTCAAATGACCACAGACAACAATTATCACATGCAATATAAAAAAAAATTAACATAATTTTTTTTAGAATTTAATTTTTTTTTTTAACATTTTTAGATATTTTATCGATTACTTGAGTTAAAGGTCGCCCAAGGATGAGAAAAATTCAAGATGATGTGGAGAAAATAATGTAAAACTTCATCTTGATTTTGCCGAAATTTGGTGACTTTCTTGATTTTCCAACTTTAACGTCATCCACAATGTACCCTCATTTCAAGGTCAAGGTCAATCAAGTCCACTATGGCTGTCACAGTATGGTACAAGGCACTGGCTCTGAAGCCTGACACAATTAAATCGCTCATGTGACTTCATCCAAGATGGAGGGTGTGTCTGATATTCTCAACACCATCCATTGCCACCAGACCCATCATACCATATCATAGTGTCGGTAGAAAAAATATGGTTTGCCTACTTTCGGGAAAAAGCCAGTAAGTATTCTTACAAGATTTTGTCTAGAATATGTAGTAGTGGACTTGCAAAAAAAAAAAAAGGTGTTGTAACAATACTGTCACCAGTTTCGTGGGAAACATTCAAACATTTCCAGGTACACATATTGCACTGCCAATGTCAACCGTCATGTCAACACGCTCTCACAATACAAATGGTCATACTAGTTGTTTCACTAACCTCACGCTAAACTGACGATAACTATGTCACGTCACATCTAGGATGTGCGGAGGACGTACTTACCTCAGGCAGCAGGCGCGGCCCGCTGCAAGCCCGGCAGTAGCGGCGTACAGTTGGCAGCTTATACAGGATCAGGCACAAGAGCGTCAGTGTTACCAACCCGCCCAGCAGCGCCCCTGCTAGTGTCAGCGAGACACTCACCTCGTGCTGAAACACACACTCACACCTCAGACACAGGATAATAGTAGGCTCACCATTATGAAACATCGACACAGCGCAGTGGACGTAACCATAAAAAAGAACACCTCACACGACTGGAGACCTTGTGCCCATCTCAATCACAATTCAATACCTATGTTTAATTTTTTGACGATTAAATTTTTTAATAAGTCAATCTTCAGTTGGCCGAATTTGTAAATAATGTTTTGATATCTTGTCTGTTTTGCNCGATTAAATTTTTTAATAAGTCAATCTTCAGTTGGCCGAATTTGTAAATAATGTTTTGATATCTTGTCTGTTTTGCAACCTAAAAAATCAATTACAGTAACATATGTAGTGTGATATGCGAGGAAAAAGTTAAATGATTAAAGAAGTGGTTTCTTTGATTGTCATTAAAATATTTGCTTTTACGATTATTAAATGGTTGATAACCTTCCACGAATTTCTACACTACACTGAGAAATGTTCTTTCTTCTAATATTTAAATATTGCGACATTTATTCGTTTCTGCAGCATAATTATTTTCCTAGATTAAACAACTTGGTCAAAAAAGTTATCCTATTCACTTATTGCATGTGGCACCACTTGTCTATATAAGAAATGAAAAAAAAAAAAACCAATCTGTTTATGCACTAAGTGAGAACCTCTTAAGCACACGGCCAGTTATGCGGAGTTGTGGGAAGTTTTGGAGATACTGTAGGTAGGCGACTCTTATTCTCCATTCTCTGGGTACGGCCATACAGGGGAAGCCCCCTCACTGCCTAGGCTGGCCCGCAGATTACGTCTTTGAGACGTCACCTCGTCCCGCGGTCGCTTCCTAAGCAGTGACAGCGGGGCTGTGTTCCCTGGCCCCGTCAAGAGCTGATGCACTAGCCTCGGCATCGACCAACGGGGCTGGTAGACGGGATGATATGTCCTCCAAATGTTGGGTGGGAGATCGCTCACTACCATGTTGAAGCTCGCCTTCGTCAGAACAGTGTATGTCGGTGTTTGGACGTGGGAAACCTCGTCCAGGGGTGCGCACGTTGGGGCAGCGAGTGTGTGCTCTACCTTCGAGCGTCTGGCACTTCGTTGACATCGGCGATGCGTACNCAGTCTTACATTTATGTTATAAACATAAAGGTACGCCGGCATGTCGTCTGCCACGATGATGGGTTCAGGGCATCCGGCAGAGTAGTTAATTAGAAGGAAATAAAGGGGGTGAAGTCTTTGGTCGGGTTAACGATGGCCGTCCCGGGCAGGTGACCACGGCCCGCACAACCAGAGGGTGGGGAGTGATCTGCGCTGTCTACCAGGCACACACCCTCCAGTCGGCCGCAGTCGAGGCGTGAACCACGTTGCTAAAGAGAAGCAGAGGCACATAGCAGCATACTGCCTTCCCGACATAAGGGAGCAGTAAGGTAATATAGAATCAGAAAAAGGACAGTGCAGTTACCAAACAACCGTTCACTTGAACGAGAACCACTTCGGTTAGTCAAGCCCACTACATTCCCCACGCAGACTGAGCTAAACTGACCCAGGGTGTGTCCTACCGCCCGGAGATATTGAACCGTTAGCACTCTCGCCGAAGTATTCAAGCTCTGAATTACAATGCCACGTGCAAAACATACCACATATGAACGCAATCTACGAAGGAGAAAAACCCAACGTACGACGGCGCCTCTTGCCGGCTCTGGTCCTTGTATATCCTCAAGTGCCAGGCCGACGGGTGGAGTGGAAGGACGTCCAGCCACAGGGGAATCCACAGCCTCTCTGTCTCACTCCTACTCTCGCAAGGGACTCTCCCATCCTCCCGCCCACGTCACCCACACAGGGATGCTGAGTAGGAGATACAACCGCTGCCAGCCAGCCGCTGGAGTGATGAAACTCAACCATGGCAGTTCAACCCCGCCACGCGCGTGTCCGAGACGCAATTACGTCGGCCGCCGACGTGTTGTCCCTTGTTTGAGCTACAAAGGCGTGGAGCATTGTCCACCATAACACAAGTCATGACAACATCGTCACAACGCAGTTAGCTTTTGTATTCAACTCCGTGCACCTATTCTAGTCCACACAAAGTAGATCTATGTTCTTTCAAGTTCTTGGCAAGAGAGGTCTTCATTAACATGGAGATGAGGCAGTGACGCATCGTAACGGCAGTACCCAGACAAAATCCACAGGCTAATGTCTGCACACATGCGAAAAATCTTAGATTGAGCTCATCGATAATGGAACCCGGTTAACCCCGAGGTGAGTGGCGTTTTCAGTTTCCAATGTATGGACGGCTTGTACCACTCGCGGCTGAGCGTCGTGGTCCAGGAAAGATCACTGTGACGATGCTCCAATCTCTGGTGGTTTTTTGTTGTCTTCTGTAGCACGAAGGTGAGAACAGGCGTACGTCTTACTTGAAATACAAGGGTCTGTGCTGGGAGTCGAACCCGAGCCTTCCAGGTGTTGGGAAGCACACTTTTAACTACACTTTACACAAGGCCGCGGTGGTGTAGTCGGTAGACTACTTGCATCCCACCAATGCGAACCAGGTTCGATTCCCGGCGGGGTCGCTCCCGGATTTTCGCTAGTGAGAATCGTGCCTGGCGAAGCCGCTGGTTGGCGGATTTTCTCGGATATCTCTCGTTTTCCCCGCCCTTTCATTTCGGCGCTGCCCCTCCTCACCTCGTTTCATTTTTATCGCCTCTTATGACCTCGATGTTAAGAGCTTCCCAAATGACTTCACCCACTCTTCACTCAGACAATGCACAACATATCCAGCGTTTATTAAACCATGGTCTCATGTTAATAAATTTTTTAAATTTTTTTTTTCCAAAAATGAGACTATAGCAATTGAACTCATTAGCTTGCCCCCAATTACAAAAAAAAAATAGTTAAAATATGAGATTTTTATGTATAGTTATGACACGGTAAAAAAAATAAATTTGTTCATATCAATACCTCTAACCTTACAAATACCGAGCAATATTAAAATATAATATACGAAAAAGTATAATTACTTTGGTAATAGGGCATGTTAATAACGAGGAATAGTAAAAAACTAGCCTTATATAAAATTAATGATAAGAAACAAGCAAGTGCAAATGCCTGATATGAATACAAAATGCGGATGTAAATTTAAAATTGGAGGAAATAAAACTTATTATTTATTCAACAGAATCCTAAAAGTACATTCTATAAAAAGCTACGTTCTCCATATCTTTCCATATAATTTTAATATAAATGACTGAATAATATAAAAAAAAAAAAGTTTTCCAAATGTGAAAAATTGTAATAGGTCATAAGTTCTGGCTAACTTCCTGTTCCTAAATATTTCTTAATTATGCACCTCCTGATCGTTTTATGTGCTCATACTTGACTGATCACGAAACAACATTTTTGGCGGAACTGGAAGCAGCTGATCCACCGTCACGACTCAGATTATAAGGCCAGTTCGTGGTTCTGAGACAACATTAAAAGCGTGTGATGTAAAATACCAGTAAAAAAAATATTTTGCTGCAGCAAGCTTATGAAAATAAAGTTCCTGTGCGTTGCGTATTATTCGGGTTAGGGGATAATGAATTAATCGTGTAAAATAACCTCACATTACTTTCCCATGCATGCTTCTAAACATAATCTGAGAAATCGTGTCACAGAAGAAAGTAACTAGTTATATCCTGTGTTACCATTTTGACTCAAAAAATTAACCTTACATTAAAATTTTCTATTTTTAAACTTTGTGATCACTTAAAGCAATTTTAGCCAGCAGCCATTTAATTTATTGAGGAAAACTCATAACAAAGAATGCGCGTTATAAGTTCCACCTCGAATGTATTGTTTCAAAAACTTCTATCCTGTAAATTTGTTTAAATTGATTTAAATGCGTTTGAATTCTTTCCTTTACGATGTATAACTGCGATATGAGATGAAAAATCATTAATTTGTTCACCCTTAACTACACTTTATGTATCATTATTGAACTTCGTAGGCAATGGAACAGGACAATAAATACATGTCAGTAGGTGTTTGTGTAAAAATGTATAAACATTAAGGCAGAGACATTTTCAAGTGTAGTGAACTCATGAAGGTATGCTCGCCNGTGTTTGTGTAAAAATGTATAAACATTAAGGCAGAGACATTTTCAAGTGTAGTGAACTCATGAAGGTATGCTCGCCGAACGTAGCGCGAAAGAGCGTGCGAGCAGGAAGGAGCGTTGAGCAATGGAAGCTGCGAGGAAGGGTCGGATACATGTCAACAATAAAAATGTTAGCTCAAATAGCTTTAAGCAAGAAATATAAAATAAACGTGATTATATATATTGTAATGATGCAATATGCTTAATTTTTCGGGACACGAGTGTAAATTCTTTCGTGTGTNCAGGGATGCTGAGTAGGAGATACAACCGCTGCCAGCCAGCCGCTGGAGTGATGAAACTCAACCATGGCAGTTCAACTCAGCCACGCGCGTGTCCGAGACGCAATTACGTCGGCCGCCGACGTGTTGTCTCTTGTTTGAGCTACAAAGGCGGGGAGCATTGTCCACCATAACACAAGTCATGACAACCTCGTCACAACGCAGTTAGCTTTTGTATTCAACTCCGTGCACCTATTCTAGTCCACACAAAGTAGATCTATGTTCTTTCAAGTTCTTGGCAAGAGAGGTCTTCATTAACATGGAGATGAGGCAGTGACGCATTGTAACGGCAGTACCCAGATAAAATCCACAGGCTAATGTCTGCACACATGCGAAAAATCTTAGATTGAACTCATCGATAATGGAACCCGGTTAACCCCGAGGTGAGTGGCGTTTTCAGTTTCCAATGAATGGACGGCTTGTACCACTCGCGGCTGAGCGTCGTGGTCCAGGAAAGATCACTGTGACGATGCTCCAATCTCTGGTGGGTTTTTGTTGTCTTCTGTAGCACGAAGGTGAGAACAGGCGTACGTCTTACTTGAAATACAAGGGTCTGTGCTGGGAGTCGAACCCGAGCCTTCCAGGTGTTGGGAAGCACACTTTTAACTACACTTTACACAAGGCCGCGGTGGTGTAGTCGGTAGACTACTTGCATCCCACCAATGCGAACCAGGTTCGATTCCCGGCGGGGTCGCTCCCGGATTTTCGCTAGTGAGAATCGTGCCTGGCGAAGCCGCTGGTTGGCGGATTTTCTCGGATATCTCTCGTTTTCCCCGCCCTTTCATTTCGGCGCTGCCCCTCCTCACCTCGTTTCATTTTTATCGCCTCTTATGACCTCGATGTTAAGAGCTTCCCAAATGACTTCACCCACTCTTCACTCAGACAATGCACAACATATCCAGCGTTTATTAAACCATGGTCTCATGTTAATAAATTTTTTAAATTTTTTTTTTCCAAAAATGAGACTATAGCAATTTAACTCATTAGCTTGCCCTCAATTACAAAAAAAAATAGTTAAAATATGAGATTTTTATTTATAGTTATGACACGGTAAAAAAAATAAATTTGTTCATATCAATACCTCTAACCTTACAAATACCGAGCAATATTAAATATAATATACGAAAAAGTATAATTACTTTGGTAATAGGGCATGTTAATAACGAGGAATAGTAAAAAACTAGCCTTATATAAAATTAATGATAAGAAACAAGCAAGTGCAAATACCTGATATGAATACAAAATGCGGATGTAAATTTGAAATTGGAGGAAATAAAACTTATTATTTATTCAACAGAATCCTAAAAGTACATTCTATAAAAAGCTACGTTCTCCATATCTTTCCATATAATTTTAATATAAATGACTGAATAATATAAAAAAAAAAAAAGTTTTCCAAATGTGAAAAATTGTAATAGGTCATAAGTTCTGGCTAACTTCCTGTTCCTAAATATTTCTTAATTATGCACCTCCTGATCGTTTTATGTGCTCATACTTGACTGATCACGAAACAACATTTTTGGCGGAACTGGAAGCAGCTGATCCACCGTCACGACTCAGATTATAAGGCCAGTTCGTGGTTCTGAGACAACATTAAAAGCGTGTGATGTAAAATACCAGTAAAAAAAATATTTTGCTGCAGCAAGCTTATGAAAATAAAGTTCCTGTGCGTTGCGTATTATTCGGGTTAGGGGATAATGAATTAATCGTGTAAAATAACCTCACATTACTTTCCCATGCATGCTTCTAAACATAATCTGAGAAATCGTGTCACAGAAGAAAGTAACTAGTTATATCCTGTGTTACCATTTTGACTCAAAAAATTTTCCTTACATTAAAATTTTCTATTTTTAAACTTTGTGATCACTTAAAGCAATTTTAACCAGCAGCCATTTAATTTATTGAGGAAAACTCATAACAAAGAATGCGCGTTATAAGTTCCACCTCGAATGTATTGTTTCAAAAACTTCTATCCTGTAAATTTGTTTAAATTGATTTAAATGCGTTTGAATTCTTTCCTTTACGATGTATAACTGCGATATGAGATGAAAAATCATTAATTTGTTCACCCTTAACTACACTTTATGTATCATTATTGAACTTCGTAGGCAATGGAACAGGACAATAATTACATGCCAGTAGCTGTTTGTGTAAAAATGTATAAACATTAAGGCAGAGACATTTTCAAGTGTAGTGAACTCATGAAGGTATGCTCGCCGAACGTAGCGCGAAAGAGCGTGCGAGCAGGAAGGAGCGTTGAGCAATGGAAGCTGCGAGGAAGGGTCGGATACATGTCAACAATAAAAATGTTAGCTCAAATAGCTTTAAGCAAGAAATATAAAATAAACGTGATTATATATATTGTAATGATGCAATATGCTTAATTTTTCGGGACACGAGTGTAAATTCTTTCGTGTGT
>NQII01007766.1:17824-36317 GCA_002778355.1 Clitarchus hookeri | reverse complement strand
GGGGGGGGGGGGAGGTTATAAGTAGGTAGGTAAAAAAGTACCATAGAAGTGTACAAATTAGTGTTGAAATATTGGAAGGTATATTATAAATAATAAAATAGTTTTTTCACCGTACTCTGAACTACGGACGTTAAGTGTGGAGTGGAATATGTGTATAACAGTAAGTTTGTGGGGTTGTAGGCCTATACGCATATATCAGAAAGTATAAAAGAAGACGAGAAGTTGATTCGGCGATATATAAAATCAAAGTTGCAAGGAAGTCTATGCGGGAAAACACTATCAATTTCTACGTTTTTGACGAAAAGAAAGAAAATTAAATTCTAGCTTTTTAAAACGCACAATTTGAGAACAGTGGCGCAGTAAAATCTTATCCCCTAAATAAATAGGTGCACAATAATTCAATCTACTTCTATCGTTTTAAATTACACTGTCGTAAATTGCTGGGTGNCCCCTAAATAAATAGGTGCACAATAATTCAATCTACTTCTATCGTTTTAAATTACACTGTCGTAAATTGCTGGGTGAGGGGGAAGGGAAAGGCTCATTTCAAAAGTTTTGTTTAGAAACTTTGAACCATGACCATTCATGGACTACTTTTTATTGCATTGTTTTCATGTTTCAAAAAGTTGTATCCATTTTACACCACTTCTGGTTACAAAGTGGCCTTATTTTACATACATATTCGTAACACTCACAAAACACCGCATGCTAGTAAATGAGACCACAAGAATAATTACAAACATCGGAAAACATCATCCAGTTTGTAAGATCACCAATAACAAACAGAGTAATTTGTCGAATCACCAATAAATGTGGGTCCAGTTTACATTAACACATTTCGCGAAGAACTTATCATTCTGAAGCCAACCTCAATATCAGCTGCACAACGTGAGCCAGTGAGCATTGAAATGCAACGACAACTCTAGTAGCAAAATTTTGTTGGCACAACCTTTCTCTCTACTGTTAAGCCAACGTTGGCATATTATGTTGTCCCAACGGCGAAATATTACGAGGGATGACGTTGGGCCAACATTACTTATTTTGGTTGCCAATTGAAATACAACATTGGCCCAACATAATTTTACGTTTGAGTGCACACGCTATTAAAGCAGTGTGTTTTTCTTTCTGAAAGGTGCACGCACAGTCATTTACCAACACTTGACTAACATTTGTCAACGTTGATAATGTGTTGGCAAGATGTGCTATTGANCCCCTAAATAAATAGGTGCACAATAATTCAATCTACTTCTATCGTTTTAAATTACACTGTCGTAAATTGCTGGGTGTGGGGGAAGGGAAAGGCTCATTTCAAAAGTTTTGTTCAGAAACTTTGAACCATGACCATTCATGGACTACTTTTTATTGCATTGTTTTCATGTTTCAAAAAGTTGTATCCATTTTACACCACTTCTGGTTACAAAGTGGCCTTATTTTACATACATATTCGCAACACTCACAAAACACCGCATGCTAGTAAATGAGACCACAAGAATAATTACAAACATCGGAAAACAGCATCCAGTTAGTAAGATCACCAATAACAAACAGAGTAATTTGTCGAATCACCAATAAATGTGGGTCCAGTTTACATTAACACATTTCGCGAAGAACTTATCATTCTGAAGCCAACCTCAATATCAGCTGCACAACGTGAGCCAGTGAGCATTGAAATGCAACGACAACTCTAGTAGCAAAATTTTGTTGGCACAACCTTTCTCTCTACTGTTGAGCCAACGTTGGCATATTATGTTGTCCCAACGGCGAAATATTACGAGGGATCACGTTGGGCCAACATTACTTATTTTGATTGCCAATTGAAATACAACATTGGCCCAACATAATTTTACGTTTGAGTGCACACTTTAATAGCAGTGTGTTTTTCTTTCTGAAAGGTGCACGCACAGTCATTTATCAACACTTGACTAACATATGTCAACGTTGATAATGTGTTGGCAAGATGTGTTATTGACTTCGTAGTACCTAAAAAAAAAAAAAAAAAAAACGTTCTGCCAGTGTTTTCAACCAATTTTACCCCTAACATAAAAAAAACTATTTATCACGTTACTATTCAAAATTATCTATTATATTATGATCTGTAAACTTGCTTGCTGTACATCGAATTCAAACTCTTGCTCTTTAATTTTCAGCCAGAGGTGTTATCCACTAGACTACTGCAACCTCTTAGCAAATTTGAATTTCAATTAGGACAAGACCAAATCTAATACACGTGACAAGGCTTGGCTTCCGAAATTGGAACCCATAGGAATATGCGTAATATCATATTGACTCCAAGATGTACTGAAAACTATATACTTCCTACAGGAGAGATCCCGTAAAAATTGATGAAAATTATTGTTGAAGTCTAAGATGGAAACACATAGGCTTTACCCAAGTGTTGTAGGGCACAGTCAATTGTTGGCAATGGAAAGGGATCCTTATCAATCTTATTGCTTACCAGAGAATGATTAACCACCAATCGATATTTTTCACTGTCTTTTTTGCGCACCAAGAATCCTGGCAGGGGCTATTACACCTGCTTCTAACAATTTATAAATAATAATCGGAATGCTTGGAACTTGGGACGAGAGCATTTAAAACGGCGGTCCCCCACTGGAATGTCGTTTGTCAAAGAGAACTTGTAGGGGAGAACGTCACATTTTCCAATGCGTAGAGAAATTACGTCATTAAATTCTTCCCTCGGTTCGTATAAGCTCACTTGAAACTCAGTGGCAGAACTAGTGTCATTCAACAAATGAGAAAACACCTCCGGAACTGCGTGAACCTGTAATCAAATCCTGATGTTTGGAGTGAACCCAAAGGACAAATAAAACTTATCTAGGTTAACTGACGTCCTTGTCTTAACCAAAAATTCGAGGCCTAAAATAATCATGCGACAGATGAGAAAATACCGAAAACGGAAACGTCCATGGAAACATACCGATCTTTAAGTGTAAGTTCACCACTACGTTACTTTTAACGATATCGCCGTTTGCGATACACAAATGTTTCTCTGAGTTGCAACTGAAACACCTTATGGAAATTATCTCAGAATCCAAGAGTTTTCTCAAAAACGAATGACTGATGACTAGAGACCTGAAGAATTCGCGGATTCATTTTGGGACAAGCAAGAATTCAAATCAAATGTATTTATATAACTTTAGCCATTGGCCCATGCGGTATTTGACACTTCCTGGAGAATGCTAGTCCAATGGTCGCCTTCCAATGTGACAGCATGCAACCAATGTGTAGTTGATGTCATATTTGTACATAAGAATTTAGGGTCAAGCCTGCGGGTCATTGAACCCGCGAATTTTTCCGGTCTATGCTCATGACACAATGGGTAGCCCCGGTGTTAACCAAGGCGGAATAGTTATCCTCCCCACAAGTGACCAACATCGTACACTTCCTGACAGTGAATAGGACTTTATCTTTGGCGCGACTGGAATGCCCACACCCATTTCCAGTCACAATTCGATTCCCATTTTTGGCAGGAACTACGCAGGTGCCCGAGCTCGCCGCAACGAAAACACTTCCTCTCTGACACCGTACGCCTCCTGAGCTGACAATTTGTAGCTGCGTGACCTAGAGCAGTACAATTACTGCAACGCACCGGAGAACGGCGTCGCCCGACAACGTGTGTAATGCAAATGCGGTCGAACGGCGCGGAGTTATCGTTACAGTCGGCTCGCCCGGGAGGTGGGAAACAAACACGATATTCACTATAGGCCACTAGGCGACCTTGAACTCTACAGACAGCTAGCGTACCTCACGAAAATTACGTGGAGTGGAAACTAGCGTGCATTGCGCATGTACAGGAGGGCCAAATTATCGACGATGACACCAACTAAGTCTGTTTCGCCCATGTGCAAACATAAGGCTTCATGAAATGCGCAGTTGGAATCAACGAACTCGCACATTGGTTCACCCGGCCTTTCAAATCTGAAGATAAAGTCACTTTCACAGTGGCGTTTGATGTGTGGAGGGAACAAAGTCTGATGCACGAGGCGTTTGAACCTACAAAAGTACTATCTTATAATGACATTATCTCCTCATGGAGAAACTAATATACAATACATACCAGCTGTGCCTGCGGTTCCGCTCGCGTGGACTACTGAATTAATTTTCAGGTTTTTTTAAAAATAAAGTTGAATTTTACTTAGTGGTTATCTTCTTTATTCTATACATAATATAAAACTCTACGTCTCGGTGAATGAAATGGTAAAAACACTTATCAATATGTTTCCGTTATAGATATATGTATGCTACCGCGGAGTTTTTTTTAGGTATTTTTATTCTATACAATTCATTAGTACATTATATTATTCCTTCTTTAACGGTCTAGACAGCGTATTGCAAGAGAGCGCGCTGGCGGTGAACTTTATCCGACTTGATTCACTATTATCGTTTGTAAATTTTTTGAGATATTTTATCGCGATAAAAAGCAGCCAATATCACCTTTCAGCTCTCCAACTTTTTCTGTGCAAGAAGTTAAGTCGTTATGTTGCTCGGTTGCGACGTTGCATTGTTGACGTTGCATTGTTATTCCGTTTGTATACTTTTTCATTTTCCAATAAGAATTTCCCGGGGGAATGATATATTTCCTCGGGTTAAAAAAGTAAAAAGTAGCCTATGTCACATCCCGGCCCTCCAAATACATCTGTACAAAAAAACACGTCGATCCGTTGCTCCGTTGCGACGTGAAAGAAGGACAAACAAACAAATATTCAAACACACTTTCTCATTATTAATATTAGTGTATAGATACTTCACATTTAATAGCCATGGGTTTAAAAATACTGTCCTCAGAACTCAAATACAAAGAAGCTAATTTATTTACCGCAATAAAAATGCAAAATTCAAACATGNAATAAGAATTTCCCGGGGGAATGATATATTTCCTCGGGTTAAAAAAGTAAAAAGTAGCCTATGTCACATCCCGGCCATCCAAATACATCTGTACAAAAAAACACGTCGATCCGTTGCTCCGTTGCGACGTGAAAGAAGGACAAACAAACAAATATTCAAACACACTTTCTCATTATTAATATTAGTGTATAGATACTTCACATTTAATAGCCATGGGTTTTAAAATACTGTCCTCAGAACTCAAATACAAAGAAGCTAATTTATTTACCGCAATAAAAATGCAAAATTCAAACATGTTCTAAGGAGGTCAGAGGAGAAGTACGTTGGAGGGAAAGCATGAATAACTTATCCACTTTAGGCGGGCCATTGGTGACGCTCACCCGGATCGCCTACTCAGAGGGTTGCGCCATTGGATGGTGATTGCGCCAGCAGCCCACCGTGGCTCGGCCCAGCTTCAGCTACGGTTAAGGCCTCTTTTATATTATACTCGAGGTCGCGCTAAAAATGGATGAGATCGTCATTGTTCCATGCGTCAATAAATCCAGCCTCGGCCATTACATGCAACAAATAAAATATATTGTTATAAGTAAAAATTTGGCAGGGTATTCGCAGAATTATTAGTGCCGCAGCACAAACAACGAACAAAGCAACAAGTAGTTAGATAATGGGCATTCAGAGACAGCGTCGGTGCAGGGAGGCGGGAGGCAGAAGCTTGGTAAGGAAATGACAAACCTCATGCGTTTGCATTCCGCTTCAGGGGCGGCCATCTTGGCAGCCAGTACCATTCGGAGGTGGCCATATTGGTAGCCAGTGCCATTCGGAGGTGGCCATATTGGCATCCAGTGCCATTCGGAGGTGGCCATCTTGGCAGCCAGTACCAAAATGTGCAAAAATTTGCAAAAAAATAAATTCGAAAAATAAATGATCAAAAAAAATTTTTTTTACTGAATTAATTTTTCTAAATTTATGTTTTGAAAAGTTTGATTTAATATTTAAAAATATTGATTTAACTTTTCAAAAGTTCCAAAAAATTATTTTCTCTCGTGCATTCCCTGGCTGCCATGTTTGTTAATGGAGGCTCCCTAAGCCAACGCCAAGGGGTCGGCCATGTTGGTTGTGGCTACCGAAGACAACGCCCAGTAGCTTTGTCATGCTCTGGCATTCAAGGGGCCGCGGTGAAGCAATGGGTAAAGCGCAACTTCACGCTCTTGCATTCACGCACCTACGACGATGGCTCCCAACAGAGACACAGCCAGGACATCAGGACATAGATCCGGAGTCGTTATGTCATGCTCTGGCATTTAAGGTGTCTTGGTGAAGCAATGGGTAGAGCGCAACTTCACGCTCTTGCATTCAGGCAGCGACGATGACGGCTCCCAACAGAGACACAGCCAGGACATAGCTTCGAGACTTAATGCTTATGCATTCCATTGGAAGGGTGCCGCAGTGATGCAATGGGTAGAGCACAACTTCATGCTCTTGCATTCACTCACCTATGGCAGCTCCCAACAGAGACGTAGCCAAAACATAGCTTCGGGAATTCACGCTCCTGCATTCCATTAGAAGGGTGCCGCAGTGATGCAATGGGTAGGGCGTAACTTCACGCTCTTGCATTCACGCACCGACAACGATGACGGCTCCCAACAGAGACGCAGCCAAAACATAACTTCAGAACTTCACGCTCATGCATACCTTTGGAAGGGTGCAGCAGGGATGCGATGGGTAGAGCGCAACTTCACCCTCTTGCATTCACGCACCGACGATGGAGGCCCCCAACAGAGACACCAGCCAGAACATAGCTGCGGGAGATTCGGATCTTCAGGCTCTTGCATTCCATTGGAAGGGTGCCGCAGTGATGCAATGGGTAGAGCGCAACTTCATGCTCTCGCATTCACACACCGATGATGGAGGCCCCCAACAGAGACACCAGTCAGGACATAGCTTCGGGAGCTACGGGACACCACACTCTCGTATTCCATAGCAAGGGTGCCATGGTGTAGCGATGGGTAGAGCGCAACTTCACGTTCTTGCATTCACGCACCAACGACAGCTCCCAACAGAGATGCCAGCCAGGACATAGCTTCGGGAGCTATGGGACACCACACTCTCACATTCCATAGCAAGGGTGCCACGGTGATGCGATGGGTAGAGCGCAACTTCATACTTCTGCATTTACAGGGGAGAGGGCAGACATGTTCTGAGAGAGACACCTGCCTCAGGCTACGGGATTTCATGCTCTAGCATTCCATGTCAATGGGGGGCCGCAGTAATGTAGCGGATAGAGTGCACAGTAAAACGTGCTCTCTCATTCACAGGGGAGGGGGCAGCCGCGTCCCAAGAGTGAGACGCATTAGATGACAAGTTAAATGTCATGCTCTAGCATCCCATTTCAATGGGTGCTGTGGTGATGCAATGGGTAGAGCGCATGTTAAAACTTCATGCTCATGTTAGGCGGTGCATTTGCAGCTATGGAGAAGAAAAATTTACGATGTAGGCGATCAAGTTAGCGGGTTTGCTCGAAACTAGACAGTCTCCTTAATGACAAAGCCTCGAACGACATGGACGAGCGAAACTAGGCAGTCACCTTAATGACACGACTGCGCTGGAAGCAATAAGTAAGAAGTTAGATGCGAACCTCAGCGCCATTAGTACGATGTCCCTCACCACGACGAAACATTTTCAGAGACGAATCTCAGCAAGATATTGGAAGGGATGACGAATAAACGTATTACAAATCTGCTCGAAGAACTCGACATCCGAAATCCAAACTTTGATTATGATTGGGGCGGCTGCAGTAGCGTAGCGGATATAGTGTGCATGTAAAAAAACACCATGCTCTTGCACACCATTGCTATGAGGGGTCACAGTGATGAAATGCATAGATGACAAGTTAAATGGCACCCATTAGCATTCCATTTCGACAGGGGGCCTCGGTAGAGTAGTAGTGGATAGAGTGCACACTTAGTGCTCCTGCATGCACAGGGCAGGGGTGGGAATGTCCCTGAGAGAGAGAGAGAGAGAGAGAGAGAGAGATGGCTGCCATGCCTCCATGACATATATATGCTTCAGCCAGGCTGTACGATCAGTCAGTAGGCAAAAAAAGACATCATGCAGCATACTTACATACTTGTATGCGCGCGCCCACTTCCAAGACACAAGTGGAAGGTCGCATCGATAAAATACGTGTAAATGTGAAGAGACACGTGCCGAGGCACTGGGAGCCAGTAACAGGGGGGATGCATGTACACACCGGACGACTTTTCAAGGACCTCAACATCTCACATCCAAAAAGGAGCAGAGGTGATGCAATGGATAAAGCGGGTGCCGCGACAGCTGAGTCGTGTCCCAAGAGGAAGTATTAAAAAACAAACTCGAATTTGCTTTAAAATAATAATTATAAATAATATTATGTTATAGCCCCCCATCTCGCCGAGAGAGAGAAAAAACATGTTTACATGGTTTAACCGGCACTCTTCCGGCGCGAGAGCGATGGAAATATATATATATATTGTGCATGCGAAGTCGGGAGGGGGATCTCAGAGTCTTCCCAAATCCGAGTATACTTAAATTGTTTCATACTTACACATGTCGAGCATACCGTCCATTGTAGGTCTTGCTTCCACGGAATCTCACGAGATACTATATGATGCAATGCTTAGAAAGGCGTATTTATTATGCACATCCCAGCCCCCCGACGTGAGTTTCGGAAATATACATATATAAAAAAATATGTAAAGTAGAGAACCAATCATACTTACACAAGTACAGCAGACTGGAGAGTTATCTCATGATCTTCCCAAAATCAATGAACATGTAAGTCTTTCCTACAAGATGAAATACTTCACGCTCTTTCATGCCAAGCCGGGAGGGCTATCTCAGAGTATTCCCAAATTAAATGGTCATTTAAGACCATCCTACTAGATCATATACACTACACGCCTGTATTCCAAGCCAGGAGAGTTATCTCAGAGTCTCCCCCAAAATATGTGCGAGGGTTATCTCAGACCATACACAATGATAAAGCATTAAAGGCAACGCACACTACTATGAAAAGAATGGCGGGAACAGTCATGTCACTACTGTAAATATCATTTCCATATGTCTACAATGCGAAGAGACATATGAAGCATAAAATGTAAGCTATCACTGTAATATAGTGAGAACACCACCGCGCAGAAAGGAACCTAACATGCTATGCGAGGCTGTCGTTCACTGAGGAAAGCCGAGACACGCAATACAAATTGACATGTGTATAGTATATATAAGCGAACATCACATAAAATGAAGATCATTCCATTGTCGAGCACTGTTGTAAAAAGCAGTCTTGTTTACAACAATATAAAGACAGAATCAATGGATGAAGACTCACCATCGCCAACATCGGCATCAACAGCAAGGTACACTGAAGAGCCACTACACACATTACGATATAATTGTAACTACTATAATAGTGCACCCTGCTATAATATGAGGACGGAACCAAAAGCGGAAGATTTACCGTACAACCTGGCCAACAGCAAGGGGTCCTGAAGAGACGATGCAAGCGATACACCATCAATGTAACTACTGTGGAAATACTTTTAACACAAGGTATAATTCACGTCGGCATGAAAGTTGCCATTGCATGTTCAGCCCGGCATACAAAGCATTCCACTGTGATACCTGTGATGCCATGTTTGCCCGAAGTGATGGTGTGTATAGACATGGGGGGAGGATCGTACGGTCACCCCGGTGGGGGGAGTGTAGNTGAAGACTCACCATCGCCAACATCGGCATCAACAGCAAGGTACACTGAAGAGCCACTACACGCATTACGATATAATTGTAACTACTATAATAGTGCACCCTGCTATAATATGAGGACGGAACCAAAAGCGGAAGATTNGGTATGGCCTCGCGGCTAAGAGCGCCCCGTTAACAAATAAGACCACGACTCTGTCGTGTTAAGCAGTAACCTGTGTATAGACATAACAATACATGCAAATGCTATGTTCGTCGTTCATCAGGAAGCGAGTGCAAGTATTGCGGCAAGAAATTCAGGAAGCGTAGCTGGACCAAACAACATGAAGATAGCAACTGTAACTTTGCTACCAACTACAATACCTACTCATACGATAACTGCAGTGCAGTATATTCAAATAGGAGCCAATTGACGGCTCACAGAAGATATTATTCGTCTGCTAAATCTGTCAACATAAAGGTTTAGCTCGAATGAACACTATGTTGAGCAAGTATCAAATGTCGAGACAAACCCAGTAAGAGAGCCGAGAACTTATGAGTTCATTTCCGAGAACCTAGTGGCAGTTNTGTATCAAATGTCGAGACAAACCCAGTAAGAGAGCCGAGAACTTATGAGTTCATTTCCGAGAACCTAGTGGCAGTTTCTGAGGTGGGGAAGGCAGAAACGCAGGCCGGATCGTTGCGGACGTCGACGCAGGACAAGGAGACGCGCTCTCTAACAAGGAACATCAGCCGAGGTCTTAGAGACAGCACAAGTTCCGGGAAACCAATCCTGGACTTTCGAGANGCTCTCTAACAAGGAACATCAGCCGAGGTCTTAGAGACAGCACAAGTTCCGGGAAACCAATCCTGGACTTTCGAGATGTCAGTGACAGGCGCAGGAAGAAGCCAGCTGAGTACAGCACGCCAAGGAGAGCCAGTCCAAGGGCCTGACATGGGGCCACCCAACTCACCATGCCTCAGCTACCAACGAAGACAACTAACCGAAAGCCGCAGTCACAGATAAGTAGAGAAACGTCTCCCTTCAACAACCTTCCCCGACGCATAGTATTCAGCCCACCAGCCCTTCAGGCCTACGACTTGCAGGGGGGCTCAGACTCTCCAGTCTGTGTAAAAACCTATGTTACCTTCAGAAAATAAAATGCTGTTGTGTTAAATAACAGAGAATACGAGTATTTGTTTACCGCTGACGCAACAACCACAGGTGCCCTTAGTCTGCACCAAAATTATTTAACTCTATAACCTACTAGCCACCATTCTGTATAACTCAGGTGGCCTAGTAGCGACAAAGTGTATAAATTGCAAATGTTCCCTTCACTCACGATAACCTGATGTATTTTCCAACCTTCGCCTTAGGCTTGTTATTGTACTATTTCTTCTCAGCTATGCTCATGGTCTGATGCGCCTAACAAATAATGACTATATAAAAAGTTTGGTTGAAATTTATCAAATTTTTTTTATTAAATTGTCAAAATAATTTATTTTGCAGCATTAAAAAAAAAACCGTCTGACTTTTTAACCATGCAATTTGAAATGGCACATTGCAGTACTTCTTGTGCGCAAAAATTCGTAGGAATATTATAATTAGTTCTTGAGATATGGAATAAATGTTGCAATTTACTACCTTGTGCTATCTTACAAAAAATCGGTAATAGATTATATCTATAAGCATATTGGATGCTACTAATGTCTAGTCTCAGCATACTAAGATTAATTGAAAGCAGTTAAATTGTTTCGAATGTGTGAAAAACTTATCTTAATAATTTATATGATTGACATACCGCAAAAAAACTCTTGAAACTTGTCCTTCTTTAGTACAAGTTATGTGCAAAGTTCGGTGGGAATCAGATGTTTGGTTCTGGACATGTGACATAAAAGCTCCAGTTTCTCATGTAGTGCTATTTTCATTACTGTATATGAAAATTCTATGTTTGTTGTAGATACTGCTATAAAGTAAAACCAGTTTAAATCGTTTTGGATGTACGGCTCACTAACCTTAAATATTTACATTGCTGTTGTTTTGAAAATATGTGACTACCTCATTAAGTCCTTTCAGTTTAGACGGACAACAAAATTGTATTTTGAAGCCTCAATTTTGTGACTATTACTTAATTGTTTCCCCAGATAGGACACAAAACCTTAATACTTCAAGTAGTTCTGTCTTCCAAAGTGTCTACCAAATATGTTTATGTACCTATTAACTTATTTGCTGCTTGCATAAATACTGCCAGCATACAAAGTTTGGATGGAATTGGTTACATGGCTTCATAGATATAGCATAGTAGTCTATAATATTTATGTGGCTGTTATTTTGGAAATAAGAGTCCGACCAAATAAAACCTGTCAGTTTACATGTGTTCTGTAGTATTAACNGAGTCCGACCAAATAAAACCTGTCAGTTTACATGTGTACTGTAGTATTAATTATTTGAGTTGCAATTTTTGTAGTAATCGGTTGATTTCTTCCCGTTAAATTAAATGAGAACTTTATTTTTCAAGTGGCACTGTCTCACTAAATGGTGGACAGATGGCTGTGTTTTGACAGATTTTTGGCATGTAAAAATATTTTCAGCATAACAATTTTGGTCGGAACTGGTCAAACAGTATTGTAGATATTGCAAATAAACCTGCTTATGTTTTGCTGTCATTTTGAAAGGAAGTGTCTTATCGTTTTAGATTACATATATGAAGAAATGGCCTACGGTGGTTTTACTAATATGTCAATTATGGCAGGAATCGATTGTGTAGTTACCAACATACCACTATACTGCACTATCTTCCAAAATGGCAGATGAATACCATTATAACTATCTAATATCATTGCTTATATCATGCACTCTCAATATACCAAATTTGATTTAAATTGGCTAAATGGTTCCCGAAATATAATTTTAGTGACCTTTTTTCAATTTAAATTATCTTCGAAAATGGTGAACCAATGTGTGTATCGGTTTTTTAAATCATTTTTTATATCATGAACTGTCAACGAAACAAATAAGGTTTTAAAGAAATTATTTGCTCCCGAGGTATATTGGAAACCTCATTTTTTTTCAATTTGATCTATAATACAAAATGGCTGACAAATATAATTAACGGTTTCTAATTTCAATGTGTACACCAAGTTTTGTCAACGTAAGTAATTTTGTTGAAATCGGTTTTATAGTTCACGAGATATAACATAGTGCTCTAAATTTTAAAATTGCAGCCATTTTGAAAGTAAGTGCTTGGCGTTATCGAAAACAATAAAAGTCAGATGTCATTTATAAATGCAATATGCGAACATCGTTTCGTAAAATTCAATTTTGTCGTGTTTACAAGTAAATAGTACGAGGGGGGATACATTACAGACAGACATTTGGGTGATTGCATAAGACTATATTTCCATTTGAGAGTAGGCCAAAACAGGCCATTAACTTTGCTTGCAGAGTGTTGGTTTCACAATGTTGGCCCAACTTAATTATTAGTACCCTTGTGTTTCCAATATTAACACTCTATATAACAAAATTAACATATTTTAAAGAGAAATTTCTGAAGTTACGAAGAACCTTTATATTATATAAAATACATGATAGTGGCATTTTTTTCATTTAAAAAGTTAGTTCATTACTTTTACACAACATGATGATTGTGCAATTTTGGTCCGACAGAATAATACACACCTCTAACCAACTGCATGTTTACCAACTTGTTATGAAACATAAATCAACCATTTAAAATTACACTTGTGGTAGGTTATGTCATTGTCTAATTTAGTGAAGTCATTGTCCGGAAAGTGTTAAGAGATCTCTAAACATTTCCATTGTAACGAAGATTTGTTCGCAGTTTCCGTTGCGCTAATGTTGTATTAATGTGTGTGCTCCAGCCCTTTATATAACCAACCTTTTCAAACAAGTGCCAATGTTGGGCCAGTGTAGTTTGCTACTGGGGAAGTGAGAGGCGGAGTTATAAGTGTTGGCAGGCCGAGTTTCATACCAGGGAGGTAAAGCAGCGGGTGATTGACAGGCCTCAGTTGGCAGCGGCTTCTCCCCCCGCGACGTTNAGTTTCATACCAGGGAGGTAAAGCAGCGGGTGATTGACAGGCCTCAGTTGGCAGCGGCTTCTCCCCCCGCGACGTTGACGTGGTTGCCATTAAGGGTGAGTCCCTTCTTTATTTATCTCCGTTGCTATTCAGCTTCCTTAATTATGCTGAATAGCAATTGAGTTTCTGCAACTTCTTCCTGGGTACCCTCACTTACCGAAGCCCAAGTTTGCCTTGTATCCACAAAAGGTTGACATAATTTTGACTATATACCACCACAATATCTCAGTGTTGATATCCTGTTAACTTGGTATGTAGTTAGGGAAATCTAAAAATATCATCGAGAGCGATGTCAATAGACATGGAGCAAGTTGGTCATAGAAGCAGGAACGAGGAAGGAATCGGCCATGACCTGTAGTAAGAAACCANTCAATAGACATGGAGCAAGTTGGTCATAGAAGCAGGAACGAGGAAGGAATCGGCCATGACCTGTAGTAAGAAACCACCCCAGCATTTTCCCGGAGTGATTTCGAGAAAGCATGGGACAATGAAATCAGGATGGCTGAACTGGGGATAAAACCCAGTTCAGTACGAATTAGAGTCGGGAGGTTTGCAACGGCACCACCTCTCTCGGTACTATCGTTGGAAGTATGGAACATAATAAAGTGCGGAGCACGACTGACGCGGGAAGGAACGCTCACCGCCAAGGACGCCCACACTTNTCAATAGACATGGAGCAAGTTGGTCATAGAAGCAGGAACGAGGAAGGAATCGGCCATGACCTGTAGTAAGAAACCATCCCAGCATTTTCCCGGAGTGATTTAGAGAAAGCATGGGACAATGAAATCAGGATGGCTGAACTGGGGATAAAACCCAGTTCAGTACGAATTAGAGTCGGGAGGTTTGCAACGGCACCACCTCTCTCGGTACTATCGTTGAAAGTATGGAACATAATAAAGTGCGGAGCACGACTGACGCGGGAAGGAACGCTCACCGCCAAGGACGCCCACACTTNGAAGTATGGAACATAATAAAGTGCGGAGCACGACTGACGCGGGAAGGAACGCTCACCGCCAAGGACGCCCACACTTCGCTTGGATTCCAGCTGGACAGCGGCGGCCTGCGGGGCGGAGACTCTGGCATGGAGGTGGTCCCGCCCTCTTCACCGGTGTCTTCGTCCCCCGACGTCGTGGTCGCCAGTTCCCTGGGCGGTGTCTCCAGTAGGCCGTCTCCTTCCTCGTAGACGACGTCCTCTTCCTCGGAGGACGTGGTGGGCGCTTCTCCATCGTCCTCCCCCTGGTCGTCTTCCTCACTGTCTGCATACACCACGTAACAGAACACTGAGGAAGTCACGGTTCAGTTTTCTGCTTGGCCTGATTTCTTTTACCAGCCCAAGTATAGCAATCCTTAAATGGTTTGGTTTGCACTACACTTGCAATGCATGAGCTTTAAAGAAATTTAGAAAATTAGAATTATCACCAGGAAGGTGCTCAAAACACCGCCACAGATTCCAACAATAAATAACCATAATGTGCAACATGTTCTCGACCATGAACGTGGAGACTAAAGGGTAGAAAAAGAAAAAGAATGGCTTCCATTGGAGCATTGGAACCGACTGTAAAATAAGCACAAGAAATTAAAAACTAATAAACTCACTACCAAAATTGCCAAAAAATTAAGATATATGTTTAACATGAAATACATTTGTATCTACTTAGAAACAATGTGAAATACTATTTAAAGATTTACGTATTCAAACATTAAATAAATTAATAAATATTAAATTTTGAAATCAATATTTAAGCATATTTTCATTCTGAATGCTTCAAAAAGCCAATAAAGAAAATAAATCATTCTTACCCAAGAACATTTTAATAATACTCTGACTGTATGTAAAATAATAAGTAAAAGTAAGAGTAACAAATATATAATTTTTGAACATCTTTTTCAGCAAAGAATTTTATTATTAGCTGTTACAACTGAAATGAATGTGTACAAGATTTACCATTCAAAATACCATTTTAAATATGTACATAAAATTTTTTATATAAAACCATAGTGATTACTACGACTGCCCCATTTGACGAAGGTTGTCATGCTAAGCTTGCTTTCTAAAACATCCAGTTTTGTATAAAGCTTAAATTTTCATGAAAATTATGCTCTCATCAATAAATGTTTTAAAAACATTTTAAAAGGTAAATTATAGAGAAATATTTAACATTCTTATTAAATATACATATACATTCTTCTTTAACATGCAACACGTACAGAAATTTCCGACAGTTTTGTTTGTGTGTGTACAACTGTCCAGTGACTACTGCATGCTGTACAGTCAGGTGCAGTGGTCTACTGGAAGCCACTCACTCTACTTTAACCTTGACATCTCATCCATGGCGACTCCAACAATCACAATGGATCGAAGGAGAAGCCACGGCCTCTATTGAAAATCTGTTCAAGTTTTTGAAAATTTTATTTCGAGAACCCATGGAAAACAGAATTCCCGAATATTAGTCCAATGGGCTAAACATTTTATAAAAAATTTACTGTAAAATGAAAAGATATATTATTTTTACCAATTTTTTTCTTTCGTCATGATGGGCTCGTTCAGACTTTTGGTGCCAGCTTCACGTGTATGGTGACTCAGCCAGTACCGTATGGACGAACGTAAACTGACAGGGATTCAAACCCGAAGCCCCTCGCGTGGTATGCCAGCACGCAACCAACTGCGCCATGGAGGTCGACATATAAACTATAATACCAATGTCACATTTCAAAAGTTAAAAGTGACCAGAACTGATATGGGCTCCGAACCAGTCATCACCTACTCGTTGCTTTGTGCTACACTGTTAGTAAAATTATTATTTTGGAATTGTTAAATAAATTGTGGTATTTATGTCGGCCTGTAAGATGTGTAGTTTAGCCTATACCAATACACGTTGGATAGCAGAGCAGCTTCAGCAGTTTGCTTTCCTGCTATGTCATTCTGGATTGTGATATCTTTTATCCTTCCGATCCTAAATCCGTCGAGGTGTAAAGCACCAAGTACTTTAACAAGCACATTTGACCATCACTATGATTCTGTTGGATAAAGAGCCACATAATTCAGATACCAGGCAGTTCTTCCAACCAAAAATAAGGCACAATGTTGTTTTAAAGAACCTAGATCTTCTATTAACATATTAATAAGTTTACATATTATCATTTTAAGTATAGTTGGCAATCATATTCAAACGATATCACATAAACAACCAATTCAGCTCTTCCGACTACAAGCCAGCCAAAATTTTGCATCAAGCACTAAGCAAATATATAAACAAAGTTGACTGTTACTTACGCAATGTTGGGGATAAAAATACCCAATTTTTATAAATTATTAATTGCTATCATATTTGTACTGCTAGAAGTAGCGCTTTCAAAGCTCATATCGCAGATGATCTCCCCAATTCCCAACATAATGCTGTATCGTGCTACATACCATGCTATCTTATAAGTATTGTTATGTTTAATTCCACAACCTACATAGCTTAAAGACTGACCATAGATACCATATCCATTCTGTGATACAGTCGCAATCATCACTTCAAAGAAACACATATATACATATTTAACAACGACCTATAAGGAGAGCAGCTTATTCTTTTCTCTTTAACATGAACTTTAAATCTACATTCGATATTCACAAAAAAAACATTTATTTATAAAACATATACATGATTTACACTGAAATAAAATCTCAGACGAGTTTCCAACTGTTTGGTTGCCATTGCAAGGCCGGTTGCTCGCCATGCTGCCAACAGCGAGGCATTTATTATACGACAGTTCACGACCTAGTTGCAGCATCATCTCTATTGCTAACACGTGTTCTACTGTAGCTGTCTACCGCATGGCATACAAACCGAATACCATAAACAATAATTTATTTTCTTAAGTAGCTTAGTGTCCTCGACATAATGAAGTATTCAGTTTAAACTTTCTTAGTTTTCTTCTATTGTCTATTGTCTTAAAGAATAACAAATATTTTGAAGAAGAAAATGTTTTCTTTCTCGTACAATTCAGTTCAAACGAAGGTCACACCCTTAAATAAACTTATTTCCTAAAAACGTTCCCTGCCTATAAGCCGTTGGCGAAAAAATAAATACATTTTCTTCGTATTAATTGGATGGTTCCGAAAAGCACCAATTTTACTCATAGGCCATCGACATATGCCACATACTATTATAACTTCTAGTAATTACAAGAAGTTTCACACATTAACATCCCCATGCACTTTATTATAACATGTCACGAGAAAAGGTGACTTCTACTTCGTATTAATACTGGGTTTTGTTTATATTTTGAATTGGTAGCACATATATGCTTTTCAAATCCAATGTTGCATTGTGCCCACGAAGCACAGGCGACACAAGGACATTGCCTTTAACACACGAGTATAAAATAAATTCGTACGATATAAGTATATCTGTAAGTTTAATAAGTCGAAACTGTAATAAAATAATTAACTCTACAAACATATCGTACTAATATAATACTATTTTCGTGTTTTTACGTTTTTCTCTAGGCACATAAAGGTGCGAGCAAATATTTTGAGATATTCCAATGAAAGTTAAATGGTTTCCGAGATGAAATAACCATACATATTTGGATGGCAGTTTATTTTGTTAGTAAGTGCCTGGTATGATTGAAAACTATAGAAGTCAGATATCGTTGCTAACTACACATAATATGCATATAGAGTCAGGTGAAATTCCTTTAGTGCACAGTCAATAGTTTTTCGGGGTACACACATGGACACACACCTAGTAACACAACATATACACTAAAGAGCCAAAAAACTGGTACACCTGCCTAATATCGTGTAGCCCCCCCCCCC